>PVIR01009721.1:29775-52373 GCA_004026965.1 Petromus typicus | reverse complement strand
CACAATTCTCCTGCCTCTGCCTCCCGAGTGCTGGGATTACAGGCATGAGCCACCACGCCCGGCACTGTGGATGTGGTACTGGTTGCTGCTGGGTGTGGGTCTCCACACCCAGTATTGTTATGTGGTTACCGGGGAATCGAACCCGGGTCCTTGCGCTTGCAAGACAGGCGCCGGAACCACTGAGCTAACTCGCCGGCCCCCCGGTCTTGCAAACTTCTAATGAAAAATATATTAGATTCTTTTCATATTTTTCAAGGTTCAATTATATTTCATGCTTAATTAGATTTTCATGTTTTTAATTAGATTTTTACAAAGTGTAAAATTTAATGATAAAATTTAATCTTTTCACTGATGCTAACAAATTTGAAATAAAAAAGGTTTCACCTGTACATGGGATTTAAAAAATTTCTTCTTTGATGTGGATTCAATAAAGATGAGCAATGAATATGTATATAAAGATGTTATGGATAGTAAACATTTTAATTAGTTTATTTATTTTCGCAGTACCATGGATTGAATTTGGGCCCTCCGCTTCTGAAGTAGGAGCAGTACCACTCGAGCTAAATTCCTGGCCCAACATTTTGATTTTTTAAAAAAGACAAAATGAGGGCTGGGGAGTTAGCTCAGTGTTTCCGGCGCCTGCCTTGCAAGCACAAGGGCCTGGGTTCGATTCCCTGGTAACCACGTACAATACTGGGCGTGGAGACTCACGTCCAGCAGCAACCAGTACCACATACCACAGTGCCAGGCGTGGTGGCTCACGCCTGTAATCCCAGCACTCAGGAGGCAGAGGCAGGAGGATTGCTGTGATGTGAGTCTGAGGCTGAGCTCAGGGCCAGCCTGAACCACAAAGTGAGACCCTGTCTCAAAAAAAAAAAAGACAAAATGACATCATCATATTAGTTGGCAAATAGTAATTACCAAGAATGTTATATTTCCTAGTATTGCTAAACTTTGTTTCACTGGAGAAGATAAATTAACTGAGGCAAGAAATAAACTGAGGTATTATTTTCAGAAAATACTGTTTACTTAAGAGTGAGCAAACATTCAAGAAGTGATCATCCATATTCTTCCCCATTTCCCTGTGAAACATTCTTCCCAGGATCTATGATGAGCAATTCACTTCTCCAAGGAGAATAATTACAGTTTCAACAATAGAAAAATTTTATTCTTATATCCTGATTATGAAATGATTCGATAAAGTCACTCTACTCTTTTTTTAAAAAAATGAGTTGCACTGGGGATTTAGCTCAATGGTTCTGGCACCTGCCTTGCAAGCACAAGGGCCCAGATTTGATCCCCCGTAACCACGTACCGCAATGCCAGGTGAGGTGACTCACACCCACTGGCAATCAGTACCACATACCACAATGCTGGGGTGGTGGCATTTGTGAGGCAGAAGCAGGAGGATTGCTCAAATTCAAGGCTTGCTTAAGCTACACAGTGAGCTAAGGGCCAGCTTGAACTACAAAGTGAGAAACTGTCTTAAAAATAAATAAGTAAATAAAACCTTAAAAAAATGAGTTAAAAAATAAATGAACTACAGACTAGCAATGGATCCAGGATTCAAGAGGAGTCATGTATAGCAAAACAATCACTAGCCACCACCACCAAGATAGGTAGGACCTAACACTGAGGCAATCACACATTAGAACAAAGGATGTGGCATTAGGGATAATGGACAGGGGGTACCACCATCTTCTTGTAGAATATCATGAAGAAAGTCTCTTTTTAAGGTTCATTATGTTCAATACTTCATCAGCTCTGTTTCAAAAATAATTTGTTTTACTTTCAATCCTTCTCCATCACTTTGGAACTTTCTACAAAGTGAAAGAACAAATAATAAAATGTAGAAGGAATCAACAACTGGGATCTCATCTTATTAAAAAGCTTTGGCTTTCTGGGTTCCCTTTCTGTCTCTCTTAAGCAGAAGCTTCCTCTCAATAAAATTTTCCTACTCAAAAAAACAAAACAAAATAAAAAACAAACAAACAAACAAACAAAAAAACACCTTGAAGTTCTCCTGGCTAACTTCATAGATATTCCTGTCATCTTTAAATAGAAAAATCTATATTTGTGCTTTAAGATAGCTCCATATCTTAACATAGCTGCCTATCCTTTCTCTCTCTCTTTCTAACTCACTTGCTCACTCTAATGAGTTTACTTTCTAAAACACAGAGTCCTTACTAATCCTTGCAATGCTAGTAACATTGAAGAGCTTACTGTCTTATTCTGAGTTTTGCATTATCCATGGAGAGCTTGTTGTTATAAATCTCCATTGATTGTAGCTAGAAGTTTCTTATTTCTTATTTGGGCTATCAGTAACATAGAAATTTTGCCAAACATAAAAATAAAGTGACCAGATTTTAAATGAATTGAAAATGTGGTAATATATACATATGTATGTATGTATGTATACATATACATATGTATGTATGTATGTTATATTAGAGGCAAATATTCTCCCTATCCCCCCCTTATTTTATACATATATAGTGGACACAGGGACCATGGAAGAGGTGAGATAGAATATTGATAAGTAGTCCAGGCTACAGCTGTACTCACCATGTAGTCCATACTGGCTTTGAGCTTTCAATCCTTCTGCCTTGCCCCTTGAGTGCTGGGATTACAGGCATGTAGAATCAGCATTTGCTTGAAAATATTGTATTGCATCACATCAAGATGTCCCTAATTATAAGGGTCACCATTATTTGTGTCACTATGAAAGATAATCAAAATTTCAACAAAGTACACATATCAATTATAAGATATATGCTTGTTCATAGGTGAAAAATGTGAATACGCTACAAAAGAATTGAGGAAATGCAGTTAATGGCTGTAAGTTGATGTAGTTTTCATCTTAAATTACTTCTACTGTAATTATAAGCACATTATACTTACTTAGTCCAGTTCTGTCGCTCTTCACTTAATCACATTTATGTGCAACTAATTTTGCTGATTCTCCCTTGAATTTAGGTTTCAGTTTAAGGCCCGTGTTTGGGTTCTCTCCAAAGTATGTCACAGAACTTGGCACTGCCTACTACTGTGGAGTTAATTTCATTTAGTCTGCTTTCAACTGGGCAGTAACACAACATCACAGAAGCATCATTCGCAGATTAAATTGATTATTCTCAAAGTACATGTAAAAGTTTAACTATACTTTATTTGTAAGCAAGTGATACAAATTCACTTCAAAGTAGTCTTAGTAAAAAGAGGAAGTGTCTAACAATAATAAAAAGTCATCTCAAGGAATCCAAGTGTGTGCGTTAGGAGGGGAGAAGTCATAACTATCCAGTATTTAATACACTAACTTCCCACAAGTATTTAATTGGACAAATGTATTCAGATACACCATTTACCTCTACAGCCCACTTTCTTTTAAATGCTAAATAGTTATCCACACATTGCTCTTACTTTGCCTAGTTTTGTTTCCACCATGTCTCATTCCTATCATACATGCTAGGAATACATGTTACAAGTTGTAGATAATGACCCATTCTTAAAGTTCCTTTCCTGATTTCTCTGTAGCTTTTAATGAAGTCTCTTTGAAGTTTTTTCTTTTCTTGATGCCTGTACAACTCTTATTTTCCTTTAGCCATTATCAACGCTTGTTTGACTTATTTGCTCTTAATCTGTGTTTGCTATTAGAGATGATTTTGTCTCCATCTTCAAACTTGAACTCAAATCTATTGTATTCTCATCTCCTTTAAGAATAAGGTCTTTAAAAGGAATTCACAATGTCAAGATTTTAATACAGCATACTTTTATTTACATTTCAGGAACAGCCTAGGAAAAAAGTGGCAAACCTATACCACACTTGTTATTTGCTTTTCTTTTAAGATAAAAGATGTTAATGTATGAATCATTTTTTTTTCTAAACTAAAACCTCAGTAGTCAGGTTTAGTTGCATTTTGCAATAAATAAGTGGGATTTGGACACCCATCCCTAAAAAGTTCACCATCACTGGCTGAGGGTTTGATGATGAATGCACACATCTCCTTCCGCTATGATGAAAACTGAAGGACTCCACAGTAACACTTTTTGCACAGCCACTTGTTTACTACACAGTGTCCTTTCTTATGTAACCCAAGATCTAGAACTTTATAAATTTGTAAGTATTGCTTTCTCTTTTAATTTTATTGGGCTTAGAGACCACTCTTTACAACTCTAGCCTTTATAAAGTTTTTGAGATTTCATTGATTATCCAGAATATGATTGATCTATCTTGATAAATTTTCTACCTGAATGGAAAAAGTAGGAATTCTGTTGTTGAATGGAATATGCTAGCATTGTTGATTAGGGTAAATTTATAGAGTTTTTTTTTCTGAATTTTTGTGGAACTGGGGATTGGATGAGAGTCTTTTCACTGAGATATATGTTATACAGGCCTTTTTTACTTTGAGAGGAGCACAGATGACTCAAATGCTACGTTGCACAGGTTGGCCTTGAGATTGCAATCCTCCTGACTTACTGTGTCAGAAGGCTGGAATTACAGATATACGCTTCCATGCTCAGCTGATAATGTTTTTCAAATGTTCTATATTTTCACAGATTTTCTGTTTATTTTTTTCTATTACTTACTATGTGTGAAATATTGAAAGCTCTCTATACAATAGAGGTTAGGACTGTTTGTATATTTCTACAAATACAATAGTGTCAGTTTTAGCCGCACTTATGTAATTATAAAATCTATTACTAGATGAATAATGAAGCTCATAGGGTATTGAATCAAATGAATTGATAAATTTTCTGAGGAAATATTTATATTTTTTTAAGAAATAATTTTCTTTTGGCTCACAGTTGATAGAGGTTTAAGACCATAGTTAGATGGCAGAGTGGCATGGCAGAGAAGAGCTGCTCAAGGCACGGTAGATAGGAAGCAGAGAACATTTATGGGGTAATTTAGTATGTTTGGTCTAGAAAATTTTATCTTCTCAGATGAGATTTAAGGAGTTGACAAATGCAGGACATGTAGTATTATCTTAAAGATTAGTTATCCATGAAAAAGTTTTCAAAAAGTTTTGATATGGTAAACACACACCTAGATTATCAATTCTATGTAACAACATAAATTTTATAAAAATTTTTAACACTGAATTTTTAAATTTTGAAATCTTTACTGGTACATTTCATATAGACATAATGATCACACTCAACACTGAGACTTTGTACCAGTACATGACACCACTTGATTTTCATTTTTCCCATTCCCCTGCCTACCCTACAATCCCGTCCCCTGTATACTGTGAAAGTTTTCAGTTTCACCCTGGTCTTAGTGTGGAAGGTTTCAATTTTTGACCATTTAGTCTTACGCTGCCTCTTGGTGTCTCATAAATAGCTTTTATTAGTTTGAGATAAAGTTTATCTACTCCAGTTTCCTGTAGGGTTTTGATCCTGTGTGGGTGTTGGATTTTGTCGAATGCTTTTTCCGCATCGATTGAGATGACCATATGGTTTTTGTCCTTGAGTGTATTAATATAGTGTATTATGTTTATTGATTTACATATGTTGAACCATCGTTTCATCCCAAGGATGAATTCAACATGGTCAGGGTGTATGATCTTCTTGATGATTCTCTGTATTCTGTTTGCCAGTTTCTTATTGAGGAGTTTTACATAAATGTTCATCAGGGAGATTAGATTGTAGTTCTCTTTTTTGTTTGGGTCAATGTCAGCTTTTACAATCAATGCAATGGCTGCTTCCAGGAATGAATTTGGGAGTTTTGCTTCCCTTTCAGTTTCATTAAAGAGTTTGAGTAGTAGCGGCATTAACTCTTGTTTAAAAGTTTTGTAGAATGCAATAGTGAAGCCATCAGGTCCAGGGATTTTCTTTGCCATTAAGTTTTTTTAAATTATGTTTTCAATCTCACAGACTGATATTGAGATGTTTAACATTTTAAAATCCTCTGCATTCAACTTTGGAAGTTCACATGTGTCTAAAAATGTATCCATTTCTTCTGTGTTTTCTGTTTTATTAGAGTGCAAGTTCTCAAAGTAGGTACTTATTTTTCTCTGGGCTTCTGCTGTATCTGTGGTGACTTCCCTGTTCTCATTCCTGATTGCATGAATTTGAGCCTTTTCCTTCTTTTCATAAGGTTGACTAAAGGTTTGTCAATTTTGTGTATCCTTTCGATGAGCCAAATCTTTGATTCATTGATTTTTTAAATATCATTCTCTTAGTCTCCATTGCATTAGTTTCTGCTCTGATTCTTATAATTCTTTGCTTAGTATGAGATTTGAGTTTGTTTTGCTTCTCTTTTTCTAATAGCTTGAGGTTTAGCATTAAGTTCTTTATTTGAGCTTGCTTTATGTTTCTGGTATAAGTGTTCACTGCTATGAATTTCCTTCATAGAACTGCTTATAGAGTCCCATAAATTTATGTATTTACATGATACACCTTGATTCTCATTTTGTATTATATATATTACTATATACTCAACTCAGATATGTCTATAATTTTAAAATTGATTTTATTGATACTTTTATATATACATCATGATCACACTCAACATTGAGAACTTGTACCAGTATGTGATGTAACTTAATTCTAATTTTTCCATTTCCATGCCCACTCTGCAATCCCCACACCTGATATATACATAAACATTGCTTCCTCTTTTATGCATCAAAATTTTCTTTACTTACCCCTAGACTTTTTGCCTTTGGACATTTTCTATTTCACAATATGTCAGATGTATATTTTCAGGTAGAAATAAAAGTCTTCTATTCACTGTCTAAAGCTGTATACTTTTCCCTAAGCTACTGCAAGGATAGCGATAATAATGGATGTGATGAAATATGTAATAGATTTTCATGTTACAATGTAAACCTAGTATAATACTTTCACTATGATGGAAAACACAAGGTCAGTTCCAGCATCAGCACTGGTGGCTTGCTGTAAGCATGGAATTGAGAAGAGAAGATAGGAAATAAGAATTTTAATATTATCCACCAAGAAGAGAACACAGTGGTACAATACACATTCCCCATTGTCAAACAGGAAACTAACTAAAAGAGTCAGGATGTATCATGTATGGAAACATCACAGTGATTCCCAATGTGTACAATGAGTACTCATTAACAATCACAGCAATTAAACTAAAATAAAGACATTTTGTAAGTCAAAAAAGTACAGAAAATTACAAACTGTGCTATTAATCTATCATCTTTGACCACAAGAATGAGATTTGAGATTATATATCAAAACCTAGAAACAATCAGAAATATATTTGCAGAAAGTAAACTTTCCAGTATAGCAAATTTGCCCTCTGGGGAGATTTAGAAAGAGCCGCTGGGGGTCTAGGAATAGAAAGGGAAAGGTTAGAAATAAGGCTAAAGGACACAGGAAGAGTATGTAGGTTATGGGGAAATGCTAAAGACAGAAGTAAAAGAGAGAAGGAACAAAAACAAGAACAGAACAGAACTAACAGAAACAAGAAAGTAGGAACTGTATTCACACTCCTATAAAAATAAGGACAATCGAGAAAAAACAAAAGTGGGAGCAAAAAGGCGAAAATTAAAGGAGGACAGAAGGGAAGGAAAAATGCTCCTTTAAGGAGTGTATCTGCGTGGACAATATGGGTAGCACAGCACACGGATCTGTGTTAACTGATGTCAGCAAGCGGCCGCAGTTCACTAAAGTTCAGCTTGATTTCTGGCTATGAGATTAGAATAAGCCCCCTGACCTGCTTCAGGTTTGCAGTCTGCAGGGTTCTACTGCAGCTTTAAACTGTCCGCCCTGTGCAGCAAGTCCTGTTCCGTAGGAGGTGTTGACCCCAACAACTCACCAAGCGATGCAGTCTGCTGTGCTTTATTGAGGTGATTCTCTCTGCTCGCCCAGTGGGCGTCAGTTCTCAGCAACAAGCCTCAGAGAGGCGCTCTCTGTGTTGCTCTCACTTGTGCTATCATCCTGGGTTCAGTGATGGCTTCCTGGATCCCTGGACTGCACAGCTGTCCCAGCAAGCCTCTGGCTAGGGCCTGCGTACCTGTGCCATTGTATCCTATTGTGTATATTTCCTATAGTTCTGCAATTTAAACATTTTGCACCTAGAAATGGTCACCGTTTTTTCCACGGAAGATCAAGTTATCAGCAAAGTACAAAATGGTAATTAAAATTTTGTAGTTCAGATCCAGGCACACAGAGTTCTTTTAATGAATCAGATTATCTCAACTTTGTAAGGATTAATTAGGTACTTGTAGCAGTTCTTTTAAATTTCTTAGAACACTACGCCACTAGATAACTAAGAGGCAGCCTTATATGCTCAAATAGTTAATAGAAGTTCAGAAAGTCCATTATACCTAAATCCACTAGAAGAGAATGAAATTTCTGATTAACTGCAACATTAAAACATTATCATATATTTTTCATTTAAATATTAACTAGAGTTCAGTATTAACTAAAATTTTTGTAAGGAAGGGATAGGAATATCATTGGGGAAAAAAGCAGAATAAATATTAAAATATTCTTATTCTAAAAAAAGTTATAGAAATACGTTTATGCCTACATGTATCTTATTTCCAGGTAAATATTAAAAATTTATCATAATTAATATTATAGATTAAAATACATATTTTAATATGCATTTTAATATTTTAGGATAATTTAAGATATTTTAAAAAAGAAGTTTCAAGGTAGCTCATTATCCCTCTGTACCCTTCATCCGTCTTTTTAAAATGCTATTTGTATTCCCATAGTTTTCAAAACTATGAAATCAACACTAGTATAGTACGATCCCCAACTTACACATTCTACCCCTAACGATCTTCTTCCCGGCTTATCCATTCCAGGACTCCATATTTAGTCATTCAGTATCCTCAGGATCTCCTTTAATTAGTTCTTTCTTCTGTCTAACCTTGGTTTTCATGTATAACCTTGGGAACTCTTAAAGAATACCAATAAATTTTTTTAAACTCCTTTAATTCGGTTTTGTGTATCTTCACATGATTAGAAATTCTCAGTGGATTTGAGGAAGAGATTCTCAGAGGCAAATTTCACTTCTTATTCCACCTTATCAAAGGCTACATCAACTCAACGTACCTTACCACTGATGATGTGGACCTTCATTACTTGGTTAAGGTTGAGTTTTCTAGGGTCTCCAATAAAAATAACTGTTTCTTTCTCCCCCACCTTTTTTTTTTTTTTTTTGAGACAGGGTTTCACTATGTAGTTCACGCTGGCCGTGAGCTCAGCCTCAAACTCACATCACAGCAGTCCTCCTGCCTCTGCCTCCCGAGTGCTGGGATTACAGGCATGAGCCATCAAGCCTGGCACTGTGGTATGAGGTACTGATTGCTGCTGGGCTGGGCATGAGTCTTCATGCCCAGTATTGTAAGTGGTTACTGGGGATTGAACCCGGGCCCTTTCACTTGCAAGGCAGGCACCAGAACCACTGAGCTAAATCCCTGGCCCTGTTTTTCTCTTTTTATGTCTATTATTTGAAAGTACATGACTAAGTACAGCACACCTTTGAGATAAGGAGAATGAAACTTTACTTCCTGAAAGATGGAGGCTCTGTACACATTACTTGGAATTTTTTTTTTTTTTTAAGTAAGGAAGTATTTTACCTTTTTCTTTTCTTAGTAATTTTCCAGTTGCTGGGACACAATACCCAACATTGACAATTTCAAGAAGTTTAGCTTGATTCATGACTTCAGAAGAAGAAGAATGACAATGGGGCACAGTGTAGGAAAATGTGTTCAAGCCCTCACAGCCAGGAAATCAAAAGCAAAGGGAGCAGTCCAGCAGAGATAGAATTCATCTGGTCAGGTCACATTCCACTCAAGCCCATCCTCTGACAAGGTTCCACCTCCCACAGTAACTTCAATCAAGAACTCACCAGATGATTATCCTTCTGATGAATATAGCACCCCTATGATCCAATCTTCTTACAAAAATCTCACTTCTGAATACATGCTTTTGGGGGAACATGTTAGAATTAAACTCTGACATGCTTCCATCTAATTAATCAGTGATTTTCATTGGGATGTACTTTCAGATGTTTACCACTTGGGTGATAGTTCAGTGGTTTATTTATCTTGCTTAAATGATTCTTGTTTTCATCACTGGGTATTATTCTGGTTGGCATCTGTTTCATTTTTACATGCTCCAAAACATTTTTTAAAAATAAATTTCAAACTTATCTTGCATTTTCCCTATGTTTCTCTAGGATCAGCTATTTCCTTTGGAAAATGGCATTTAGAAATTCCACTTTGGTGATTTATCTCAGTGGTACTGCCCCTGCCTTATAAGCACAAGGGCCCAAGTTCGATTCCCAGTATGGGGTGGGGGAGTGCAAATTAAAAAAAAGGATCTAGAAACTCCACTTTGAAAACTGGTTATTTTTGTTGTATAATTGTTTCTATAATATTTCAGTAGACCCAGCTAAAATGGGTATTATACAAATTCACATTTATACATGCATAAAGAGACACAAATATTTTTCTGGATTTGTCTTTATATATGAGTTCCTATGGCTATCACTGATTCTTATTCAGCCTCATGGCTTCCAATATCCTTCTCCCATTCCTCATTTGTAACTTGTATCTCTAACAATATAAAAGATGGTGCTAATTATGTGGAATACATGCAGAGCAGTTCCAGAAGTCCTAATTTACATCTTGTGAAAAATAAATTTACCAATCAGAACACAGGACTTATGTACAGATCTTTTGCACTTAGTCTTATAGTATCCAGTTAAAACAGCTTTCCAAAGCTAATTTAGGTCATTTTCTTTTTCTCCATCTACTATGCAGTTTTCAAGAGCAAAGTAAATAATATAAATTTTATAGAATTTATAAATGTAATGTTACAAAGTTGAATTTTAAAAGATGACTGTGGTTCTTCATTTTCACAGAATATTCATACTAAACATACACTGGAAGCATTATATTATATAATTCACTTCAGTACTATCAGAGTTGTTTGTCTTTTGAGTAGAGGGAATTAGTGAGCACAGCAATGCATTAAATCCTCCTTTGGTGGTGAAATGAGTGTCAGGGAAAGCTCACTTAGTGAGCTTTTTCTTACTCTAAAAAAGAAATCATGCTTGAGAGGGTCACTTTACTTTTCATTGATTTTATTAATACCTTTTATATACACACCACGATCACATTCAACACTGAGAATTTGTACCAGTACATGACACGACTTCTCACTTGTCCCATTCCCCTGCCTACCCTACAACCCCCACCCTCTTTATATGTTTTATTTCCTCTTTTTTACTATCAAATTTTTTCTTTACCTTCATTACTTGTCCCTAAACCCTTTCCTTTTGAATATTTTCTATTTTTAAATACCATACATATTAGAACTCTTTAAAATCTTCAGTTTCTTGTACCAAAGATACAATATTTAAACATCTATGACATATTTATTTATGAGCATATCCTCAAGGTATGTCCATTTGAGTATAAATGACTCAAATTTATCATTCTTTACAGTAGAGTAATACTCCATTTAATTGAGTGCACATACCTTGCTTGCTGTGATAGGAATCTTTTAATTCCTTCATGTATATACCTAGCAGGAGAATAAATAGGGACTTCTAATTGTAGTTTTCTGAGGCATCTCCACACTAATGTTCACAGTGGTTTCACCAGTCTACATTCCCACCAACAGTAGAGAAGGATTTCTTTCTCTGTACATCCTTTCCAGCAATTACTACTGGTTAATTTTGAGATAGCAGCCATTCTTTGTAGAGTGAAAAGGAATCTCAGTGTTGGTCTCATCTGCATCTGTTGAATGACCACTGATGTGTATTTATTCATATGGTTCTTAGCTGCTTTTACGTCTTCCTTTGAAAAGTGTCTGTTGATTAGAGATGCCCATTTTTGAGTTGGGTCTTAATTTGGGGTGCTGATTTTTTAAAGTTTTTTATATATTCTAGATGTTAGCCCTTGTCTGAGAGACAACTGTAAAATTATTTCCCCACATTGTGGTTGTTTTTTTTACTCTGCTGGTGGTTTTTCTTTCTGTGCCAATGCTTTCTAATAAGCTGAGATCCCGGTTGTTGATTCCTTCTCCTAGTTCTCATGCTGCAGAGGTTCTGTTCATAAAGTCTTTCACTAAATCAATGTTTCCTAGAGTTCTACCTAACCTGTTTACAGCAGGTTTAGTGCTTCTATTTTAACATTTAGGTCTCTAATCCATTTTTATTTTAGTCTAGTGCATGGAGGGAGAGATAGGTGGTCCCCTCCCCCCCGCCCCCAGTGGTTTGGTGACATAATGTGCACATGGTATCCTTTTGGCCTTCACCTAGCATGATGCTGAGGAGTAGAGATCCAGGGTGCTCTCAACCCTCAGAATTTTGTTGCCTCATATCCGTTTTGTTCATTTCAGCCTTACATGTGGAACAGGGCTGGCATCTGCCAGTGTTTTATGAGGGCCACCCTAGTAAGGAGGGTGACCAGACTGGATGTGGTGCTGGCTTGTTCTCTTCTGACCCTCTCTTGAGGAAATGACTGCTTATGTTTCCCCAAATTTGAATCTTGGCACTGGACTTGGGGACTTAGCTGTAGTAGTAGCTATTTGTTGATCTTTTTGTTGGCAACCTATGCCTCCTCGCCTAGGGTGCTCTGTTGAAATCTGGCTTGGGTCCCTTTGAGCTCACAACAGGTCTGTGGAGTGTTGGGGATTGACCTTAGATGCAGGCTCTGCTGCACACTTGGTAGCTTTAGGATGTGCCTGCCACAGCCCTCTTAGAGGTAGGAGGCAGTTGCTAGGCTCCGGAAGAACTGGTTAAAGATCTGGAAGAACTGGTTAAAGAAGGTTTGTCTGGTCCAAGATCCTGATGGACCCAGCACTGTAGTGGAAAGGCTCATTAGGACACCTGCAGTGGCAGAGTGTGGCTACCCAAAACCAGTTTTGATTTTGTATTTGTGGGACTGGAGATGGAACCCTGAACTTTACAGTAGGCCAGGAAAGTGCTCTACCACTGAGCTTTTATACTCCAGCACTTACCACGCTGTTTCTGTGCAAGGAAGTCCTGCCCCCATGCAGCTTGGACGTAAAGTGACTGTGTGGCCTTGCTGCTGCTGCCTGAACTGGGCAAAGCCCTTATCATTTCTGCAGTTAAGAGTCTGTGGCAGTTTGAAACCCAGTTTTTTGAGCACCATTTGTTAAAAAGGCTCATTCTTCCATTGAGGATGTTTGACTCCTTTGTCAAAGGTGAGCTGGTTTGAGATAATCAGCTCATAAGGAGGAAAGATTTATTTTTGGTTCATGGTTTCCGTCCATGGTCACCTCCTTCCATATCCTTGAACCTGTGGTGACATAGTACATGATAGTGAGAGAGCAAAGGAAATATTTTCATCTTATGAAAGTTAGGGAGTGAAAATAGAGGGCGAGGAAGCACAGGGATTCAAATAAATAGCCCCTTCAAGTGACCTACTTTCCTTCCACAAGGACTTCACTTTCTAGTTTTTACTACCTCCCAGTAGCGGCATAGCTAGCCCTGAGCCTTCAACATATACTCTTGGAAGATAATGAAGATACAAACTTGCAGATATCTTCTAGCACTTCTGTTAGGTACACCTATAACAGAACAAATCTTTCTCCATGTTAAACTAATGAATCGCCTTGGGCTGTGTCTTAGGTACATTTCTTGAGACAAAATATCCAATTCCCAAAGTTAAGCAGGAAAGATTTAGCTCATACGTTGTAGAGGTTTCAGTCTATTCTCAGTTGCTACAAGACAGAGCAGCATTACAGATGAGAAAGGTCGTGGTAGGCAGAAGGCAGCAAAACAACAGGAAGGGCCCACAGCTCTTTCTGTCCCTCATATTTTACCCAAGATACTTGGGTGTGTAACACTGACACTCTTAATCTTAGTGTCCTTGATTCTAGCATTGTTTCATAAATAAATCCCCGTGTCACATACTCTACATCATCTACATCTGAAAAAGCCTCAACTATGACTATATGAGGCCTGGGGGAAACATCTAGACACAAGCCATATGACTGTACAAAGATTCAGGGGGACATCTAGACACACAGTATAACAAGGTGGTATTCCTCTAAGTCTTGCAATCGTTATTAATTACATGATAAGAAGTACTAGTTTACTACGAGTGCCATTTTTTTGTTGTTGTTGTTATTTAAAAAATAGGTGGTTTAAAACAGTAGAAATTTATTCTCTTTCATTTCTTTTTTTTAAAATTATCTTTATTGGTACATTAAATATACACATCATGATTGCACTCCATAATGGGGATTTGTACCAGTATAAGATACAACTTAATTCTCATTTTTTCCCATAGCCCCACCCACCCTACCACCCCCCCCATATATATAAAATTTGTTTCCTTACTTTTTTGTTACAATCTCAACATTGTCCCCTTCTCTTTCATTTCTGGAAGCCAAAGTCTGAAATCAAAATGTTGTCAGTCCTGTACATCATCTGGACACTCTAGGGGATAACGTGTTCTTCACCTTTTCTAGCCATTGGTTCCTGTTGACAATAGTTCACTTGTAGCTACATCACTCCAGCCACTGACTTCATGGTCCTTTTGCTGCCTCTTGTTCTCCATTCCCCTGAATGTCTCTCCTAACGGCACTTGTCATTAGATTTAGTCCTCATTCTGAGAATCAAAGTTATATTCTCATCTCAAGAGTCTTAATTACATCTTTATTACAAAGAAGTTAAAGTTCACAGTCTGTGAATTAGTATATATCTTTGGAGAACTAGACAATCAAGGTACAAAAACAAGTAATGGCATTTGAAAATATCTTTATTCAAGTACATTATCTGTGGGAGTCTGGGGAAGAGGAAGCAGCCAGAATCCTGGCAAACTCTAATCCCCTGATAGTCCCACAGTTAAAGGATTAACAGCCAACAAACAACGAAGTCAGAACCTTGAGGAAAATGGCTGAGCCTGGCTTGACTCTTGCTACTCTGAGCAGCAGCAACCAAATGGCAAAAACTGCAGGAGCAGAAGAACCCATAACCCAAGCTTTCTGCACCTTTGATACCAACCCTTCAATGCATAATCTTAGCATCCATAAAACAGGGCGGTCCCACAATAATCCTTATGTTGAAGATTACATAAACCAGGGCAGTTATCCTTAAATTCCAGTAAGTCTCAGTGAGTCTAAGGCCAATAATCCTAGTGCAGTAATCCTTGTAGTTTAAAATCCCACAGGCTGAGACAGATGTCAAAATAATCCCAGTAGTTGATCACAGAGCAGACATCTTCATGTTCAAGTAAATTAATCCCAGTAAGTAAATCTTAAATCCAAGTAAGTGGTCTGCAATTCCCAATAATTGTCTGAGGGTTTGATTTGGGGCATTTAAATTTTATAGGATAAATTTTCATTTCTTATTTTGTAATATCCTCTAGATTGGTTAAATTTGCCAGGCAATTAGGCTTTACCTAGGTAATACACAGCTATACAGAATTTAAAATTTTGTATATCTGATCTTATCTTAAACTATTTAAAAATAAAAACAATCTATATTATCCTTAATATTATTGTTTGGAAAGGCCATACGAGAAAGATTTAAGATCTTAGACTCTGTCAAAAGTCTACATGGTTGAAAAATCCTGACTGACTCTTACCAAATGCATTATCTTATGAAGTACTCTTCATCTCTGTGCATGTTTATCATAGAGTTACTATTTTAGACACACACACACATACAGATGAAAAAGTGTCTGGACTTATAAAAGCAATGTGTTATCAGCCATTATTCTAAATAATAACTGCACACATCCTCCAGAATAAATCCATATTGATAAGCTTAGTTATCTAATCCACCCTTATAAGAATTTCTGCCTACAAAGTTGGTATACAAGTATTTAATTTTACATATTAAATATTTCTTATTAAATAAGTAAGCTAATTCATCTTCAGTTTTCTTCCATGTTTATTTTTTCATATCCAGAATCACTAATTATATATACTAATATAGAGAGTGGTAAAAAATTTCTTTTGAGATAAAAATCATAATAATACTTGTATACTGTGTACTCTGTACCAAGTATTATTATTTATTTATTTTTTTTTTTTTTTAGGTTTTTGGAGACAGGGTCTCGCTTTTGTGGTTCAGGCTGGCCCTGAGCTCAGCCTCAAACTCACATCACAGCAATCCTCATGCCTCTGCCTCCCGAGTGCTGGGATTACAGGCGTGAGCCACCACGCCCGGCACTGTGGTATGTGGTACTGGTTGCTGTTGGGTGTGGATCTCCACACCCAGTATTGTTATGTGGTTACCGGGAATCGAACCCGGGCCCTTGCGCTTGCAAGACAAGCGCCGGAACCACTGAGCTAACTCCCCGGCCCCCAAGTATTATTCTTAAAACTCATTATCAAACATTCTTAAGGACTACATTTTGCTCTTAAGAAAGTGAAAGTAGAAAGACACAAGGTAACTTGTCAATGTTATCAATGTTATAAATGATGGAGATTAGTGTAATCACAAATTTCCTCTTACCAACTGGTTTTTTTTTTTCACCCTTGCTAAATGCTTGTCCAACACTAAAAAAGACCTCTAATTTCTTTACTGTTATATCCATGCTTATTGGCTGATATCCACATGATGTCCTTACTAGCATTAGAAGTTTCTTGGCTTTACTGACCTTTTGTTATACTCACATGAAACATCTCCAGTCTTAGCTTTACTTAAACATCTATTCTGAGCTTAAATATGTGGTGAATTATATAGTACTAAACAAAAATTAGTGATTGGAACACTTACCACTGTTTCAGATGTTTCATGTCTATCTAGCCTTAGCTGTCTTCTTACTATTGTTCAGGAACATCTCGGTCTGTTTTCTTTCTCTTATCATATAGTAGTTACATACAGTAACAAGCCACAAAGCTCACAGTGCATTAAGCAGTAAATTTCTTAAGAATCAGTAATGAAGCAAGAAGACAAGAAGTGGGGATGAGGGCAACACACTGAGGGCAGGGCTTGTATTTACCTATAATGTGTCTTCATGCAGATTTGAGAAAGATGTTCTGTTAGCTTCTCACCACTGTGACAAAGTACCTAGGAATATCAGTTTGAGGAAAGCTGTGGTTCATTGTCTGGTTTCAGTCCATGGTTGGCTATTTCCACCCTTTTGGGATTATGGGGAAGAGAAACATCATGGCAGGAGGGCATAGCAGAGGGAAGCTGCTTGTATAATGACAGCCAGAAAGCAGAAAGGGTGAGTCAGACAGAAAACAGCCAATGGCCCCACAAGCAACTAATTTTCTTTATTTCATTTACATATAGCCTCATAAAGGAATGGTGCTTGAAGACATGGATCCTCAGTGATATCATTAAAGATCAAAAGTTTATACATCATTTTCTTCTTTCTGACCCTTGTTCTTTCACTATCATCTTTTTTATCACTATTCTTTCTTTTTAACTGTTTCTTTGAGTTTTTTGTCTCTCTAGAATTTAATTTCAGCCCTTTTCCTCTCCTTTCCCACCATGGGTAGCGGAATATGTGATTTTATAAAGATTATTTAATACTATGTATTTGGTGATTTTTTTGTATTTAAAAATAGGTTTATTGGGGCTGGGGATTTAGTTCAGTGTTTCTGGCGCCAGCCTTGCAAGTACAAGGGCCAGGGTTCGATGCCAGATAACCACATACAACAATGCCAGGTATGAAAAATCACGCCCACCAGAAATCAGCACCACCTACTATAAAGCCAGCAGTGGTGGCTCCCACTTGTAATTCCAACACTCAGGAAGCAAAAGCAGGAGGATTGCTGTGATTTCCAGTCTCGCCTGAGCTACGTAGTGATCTCAGGGCCAGCCTGAACTATTATGTAAAACCCTGTCTCACAAAAAATAATTTAAAAAAATAAATAAAAATAGGGTTATCGAGATGTATTTCATATATCTTACAATTCATCTATATAAAAGGTATGACAATAGTTTTGAGTATATCAACTGGGCTATAAAACCTTGGCCACAATCAATTTTTGAATTTTCATTATCTTAAGAAACCTTTAACCCTTAGCAGTCACTCTTTGTTTTATCTTTCCTTTGAAATCCACTACTCTACTTTTTATCTCTGTAGATTCAAATGGACTCACACAATATGCAGTCTTTTGCTAGTGCCTTCTTTTACTTTGGCATATTGTTTTAAAGGTTTATCAGTGCTGTAGCATAATTAACCTTTTGCTTTGAAAACACACATTATTGGAAAACAAACTTTGACAAATTATTTTTGATTGCTGAAAGTACAAAAACATTGTACTCTAAAAAGACACAACAGAGGTTTTAAATGAGACCTGAGTACTAAAAATAAGCAATTTCAAAGAATTTAGAGTATCCAATTACTACTAATAATTATTAAAAATACACCAATGGTACAGAACTCTTAATTGCAGCCTTGGCTTCTAAATGTCCTCATGGGCATCAAAAATTCCAGCACTCCACCTATACTCTTATGTTTAGGAGTTAACACTTTAAACTTTCCTTTTTCTAGGACCTTGTTATTTTTGCTGAAAACCAAATTCACTGGAGCTCAAAATATTCATCTTTTAAAACTTCTTAATGCTTTCGTATCTAATCAATTGTTAAATCCTATACATTTTCCCAAGTACTTTGTGTTGGCATTCTAATACCACTGTGATTGGAAATGTCTACTTCCTCAAAATAATATATTAGCATCTTAACTAACAGTAAGTCAGAATCTGATCATATGTTAAGATGACATCATATTGAAATAAGGAGTATCTCTCATCCCAAACACCTGGTAACCTTATAAAAAGAACACTATATTAGGAAGCTACCTGTTACCATAACAATTACCTGAGAAAATTTACTGGTAAAGATAAAAAGTTTACTTTGGTTCAAAGTTTTAGAGGTTTCAAACCAGAATAAGCCAGCTCTGTTGTTGTTAGATCTGTGGTGAGGCAGCATATCATGGCAAGAGTGTGGGATAGGGTAAAACTATCCATGGTCTGGACAGACCATCCACTTTCATGGTCTGGAAGCAAAGTAATGGAATATGGGACTTTGGTTCACAAGGGTGCAATCTGAATGACTCAGGATTTTTAACTGGGCCTCACTTCTTAAAAGTTTTTTTCCATCACCCCTGATACTGTACTGGGAACCAAGCCTTTAACATATTGGACTTTTGGAGGTATTCCATACACTAATTACAGCAAAGAATATGTAAGCAGATGGGGACACAGAGAGAATGCCATGTGAAGCCAAAGTAGAAACTTGAGTGATGTATCTCCAAGCCAAAGATGTGGCCTATTATCAGAAGGTGGGAGAGAGGCATGGGACATTTCTGCTTCAGAGCACTCAAAAGAAGCCAAATCTGCTGATATCCTGACTTTGCATTTTAGTCTCCAGAACAAAAAGGAGTTATAACTTTCTTTTGGTGTCGGTTATGGTGTGTGGAATGTGCAGAATGAAATTACTCCAAACCAGCAGCAACCGCATCACTGAACTTGTTAAAAAATGCAAACAAAATACAGAGAGTCATCAAGAAGATCATACACCCTGACCAAGCTGGATTCATCCCAGGGATGCAGGGATGGTTCAACATACATAAATCAATAAATGTAATACACTACATTAACAGATTCAAGGACAGAAACCATATGGTCATCTCAATAGTTGCAGAAAAAGCATTTGATAAAATCCAACACCCATTTATGATCAAAACCCTGCAGAAAATTGGAACAGACAGTCTGTATCTCAAACTAATAAAAGCTATTTATGATAAACCAACAACCAGCATCACCGTAAATGGTCACAAACTGAAACCTTTCCCACTAAGACCAGGTACAAGACAATGATGTCCACTTTCACCACTTCTGTTCAATATTGTGCTGGAAACATTAACCGCAGCAATTAGGCAAGACAAAGAAATAAAAGGAATAAAGATAGGAAATGAAGAAGTTAAACTGTCATTATTTGCTGACAACATGATACTGTATCTAGAAGATCCTAAAAACTCAACCCAGAGACCGCTAGACCTAATTGCCAAATTTAGTAGTGTAGCTGGATACAAGGTTAATGCTCAAAAATCATTAGCCTTCATATACACAAACAACAGATTCACCGAGCAAGAAATTGGGGTATCAATCCCCTTCACAGTAGCATCCAAAAAATGAAATATGTAGGAATCAATCTAATAAAGAAGGTGAAAGACAACTACTCCTAAAATTACAGCACTTTGAAAAAGGAGATAGAAGAATGTACCAGAAAATGGAAATACATCCCTTGTTCCTGGGTTGGAAGAATCAATATCGTAAAAATGGCTATACTCCTCAACTAGTATACAGATTCAATGCAATCCCAATTGAACTCCCAATGGCATATTTCATAGATCTAGAGAAAATAATTCAGAAATTCGTCTGGAATCACAAAGGACCTAGAATAGCAAAAGCAATTCTAAGCAATAAGGACATAATGGAGAGTGTTACAATCCCCAATTTGAAAATATACGCCACTGTGATAAAAACCACATGGCACTGGCAAAGCAACAGACCCAAGGACCAGTGGAATAGATTACAAGATCTATAAACAACTCCAGACACACTAAGCTATCTCATTTTTGACAAAGGAGCCAAATACCCTCAGTGGAGGAAGGATAGCCTATTTAACAAATGGTGCTGGAAAAACTGGACTTTAACCTGCCAGAGGCTAAAGCTAGACCTAGCTCTTTCACCATGTACTAAAATAAAATCAAAGTGGATTAGGGACCTAAATATTAAAACAGACAGTAAATCTGCTACAGAACAGGTGAGGTAAAACTCTTGAAGACATCGGTTTAGGGAAAGATTTCATGAACAAATCTTCCATAGCACAAGAACTGGTAGAAGAAATCTATAAATGGGAGCTCATCCTATTGAGAGGTTTCTGCCCAGCAAAAGAAACCACCAGCAAAGCGAAAAGGCAACCAACAATATGGAAAGAAATCTTTATCAGCTGTTTCTCAGGCAAAGGGTTATTATCTAGAATATATAAAGGGCTTAAAAATTTCAGCCCAGCGAAATTTAAAGACCCAATTCAAAAAAGGGCATCTGAAATGAACAGACACTTTTCAGAGGAAGAAATAAAAACAGCTAAGAAGCATATGAAGAAATGCTCAACATCACTAGTCATTCGAGAGATGCAAATGAAAACATTAAGATTTCATCTCAGTCCACAAAGAATGACTGTCATCTCAGAATTAGCCAGCAACAAATGTTGGCAAGGCTGCGGAGAAGAAGGAACCCTTCTCCACTGTTGGCGGGAATGCAGACTTGTATAAACCCTGTGGAGATCAGTTTGGAGATTCCTCAAAAAGCTAGGATTGGAGGTCCCATTTGATCCGGTCATTGTTCTGCTCGGTATATACACAAAAGAACTTAAAGATTCATATCACAATGACATATGTGCATCCATGTTTACAGCACTCAGTTTGAGATTGCTAAATCTTGGAAAAACCCAAATGTCCATCAACTGGAGACTGGATAAAAAAGCTGTGGTTCTTCTACAGAATGGAGTATTACTCTGCTATAAAAAATGATGTTTGAATCATTTATACTTAATAAATGTAAATTTATTTTACATTTATACTTAATAAATGTAAAATAAATTGAATCATTTATACCTAATAAACATACCATGAGGACATCCTCATAAGTGAAATAAATAGGTCACAGATGTGTAAATATTGCATCTTTTCTCTGGTATGAGAAAATAAATATGTAAATGAGTTCTAGAATATATGTTATATATTGTGAAATAGAAAATACTCAAAGCAACATGGGGTATAGGGAGAAAATAATGAGATTATAACTAAAAAGAAATAAAGTTTATGTATATTGGGGTGGTAGGGTGGGTAGGGCTATTGCAATAAATGAAAATTAAGTTGTGTCATATACTGGTACAAATTCATTTGTTGAATGTAGTCATGATGTGTATATGTAATGTACCAATAAAGATTTTAATTGAAAAAAATCCATTAAGACATCATCACCTCATAACTAAGAACAGTACTTTCAGCAAGATTCACACTCACTTTAAAGTCTGAGAAACACTGGTATAAAGAATAAATTACAGGGGGTAAAGAACAACTGGTTAGGGGGTAGGAACAGTTTAAAAGAGATAACACGGGCCGGGGATTTGGCTCACTGGTTCTGGTGCCTGTTTTGCAAGCACAAGGGCCTGAGTTCGATCCTTGGTTAACCACATACAATACTGAGTGTGGAGACTCAGACCCAGCAGCTATCAGTACCACATACCACAGTGCCGGGCATGGTGGCTCCCGCCTGTAATCCCAGCACTCAGGAGGCAGAGGCAGGATTGCTGTGATGTGAGTTTGAGGCTGAGCTCAGGGCCAGCCTGAACTACAAAGGGAGACTCTTGTCAAAAAAAGAAAAAAAAAAAAAAAAAAAAAAAAAAAAAGAAAGAAAGAAAAAAAGAGAGAGATAACACAAAAATTTTAAAGAATGTTATCACAGTGACATATGTGCACCCATGTTTATAGCAGCCCAATTTGTGATTGCTACATCTTGGAAACAACCCAAATGTCCATCCACTGGAGACTGGATAAAAAAGCTGTGGTTCTTCTACAGAATGGAGTACTACTCTGCCATAAAAAATGATAAGTTTGAATCATTTCTACTTAAATGGACATACCTTGAGGATATCC
>PVIR01009721.1:0-29675 GCA_004026965.1 Petromus typicus | reverse complement strand
CGAAATAAATAGGGCACAGATAGGTACATATCGCATCTTTTCTCTGGTATGAGAAAATGAAGATGTAAATGAGTCCTAGCATTGTATGTTATAGATTGTGAAATAGAAAATGCTCAATGTAAAATAAGGTGAAAGGGGACAATGTTGAGATTGTAACAAAAAAGGAAACAAATTTTATGTATATGGGAGGGCGGTAGGGTGGGTAGGGCTATGGGAAAAAATGAGAATTAAGTTGTGTCTTATACTGGTACAAATCCCCATTATGGAGTGCAATTGTGATGTGTATATTTAATGTACCAATAAAGATTAAAAAAAAAAAAAAAGAATGTTTTGTAGTTGGGTTAGCTGTCTTAGCCAGCTAAGTAGGTATCTTCTGTATGAAGTGATACAAGCCAGGATTTCTGAAGAAAGCTTAGGATGGAAAATACAGAAATGTGGTTCTATTTGGTGCCCTGCCTCTGGGTTGTAAGAGTTTATTTTTTTTTTTTTAGTGCTTTAATATTTTATGAACGTTTGCATTTTCGTGGTTGTTGTTGTCCTTATAGAAAATCAGCTATGCTTTAGAGTTATTTAAGACTTCTAGTCATCCATATAGGGTAGGTCTTCTGGATTGTATATATCTTTCAAGTCTCCATATACATTCTTCACAAAAGCTCTTGTTTTGAATGTTTTAAACTCTAAAGTCCAAGGCTAATCAATACTGTTTCTCCATCGATCTTGGGATTCCCCATTCTCAGGTTTTAACTGACAGAGATTCTCAGGCTTGTTCAGCTTCCAGGCATAAAGCAGGTACAAACTTCCTGAGGTGGTGAGTACAAGTCTGTGTTCTTGAAAAAGAACCACTGAACTAAAAAGTCAGTGAATGGGATGAAAGACTTAGGAACTAACTAAGAGGTTTCTTACCTTATCAGCGTTTATAAGCAGCAGTGTGTCACTCCAATTTAATGATTTTCTCTGTCATGTCCCATCAAAGTTTAATTATTAAAAAGCTTGTAGAATTATTATCAAAGACAAATACATGTCTTCTCTCTTCCTGGCTCTAAGGAAGATTTTGCATTTTGCAGAGCACAGTAGATGAGTATCATTTGCCTACCTCAAAACACTATCTTGGTGAAATTCATGAGAATGGCAAACTTTGGGAGCCCTCAGTAAGAAGTGACATTTGTATCTTCAACCAATTACTTACCTACATTTGGCAGTTCTCTTTCCACTTAATTTACTCTCTGAAACATTGGCTGTTAAAAAAAAAATTGGGAAGAAAAGTTCCTTTCAAGAACAGTCTCTTTGAGGGAAGGGGACAAAGGCGCTAGCGCTCCAGATGAAAGGCGTGCGGTCAGGGGGAGGAAGGGAAGGAGTGAGGGAGGGAAGGGCAGGGCTGGACTCAAAGCCGCGCGGGACCCGCCTTCCGGAGGCTCCGGGGCTGGGAGGAGGGCAGGCCTCTTGCAGCCCAGGTGCCCGCCCCGTGAGTGGCCGAAGAGCATCGGCGCCTCCTACCCCCAGCCCCGGCCCAGGAAGGGGGAGCGGGGGCCAGCCAGTGGTTTATAAAGCAGTCCGAGCACCGCGGCTCGCCCGGGCTCGCCTCCGGCTCCGCCTTCACCTCGATCCTCTCGGACCTCGGCGGCTGAGCTGCGGCGGAACATGGCGGCTCCTGCGCCTCCAGCAGCCCCAGCTAGTCAGGGCAAATGCTCCGAAGAGGAGCTAGCTGCTGCCTTGGCGGACGTGCCTGAACTGTGCCATCTTCTGGAGAATGACCCGTATCTGAAGCCCTTCGCCACGGACTTCCAGCGCAGGTACCACACGCCCAGGAACTGTCCCATAGCGCCACAGCCCGCCTTCCAGCAGCCGCTGGGAGCTCGCCCCGCCCCGGCCCGGCCCGCCTTGCCCGCTTGTCCCCTCCCGCCCGCCGTCGCCGCCCTTCGCCGCGGGGCGGGGTCTGATTGGTGGGACGTTGCTCTCGCGGTCTTTGCTAGTTGTGGTCTCGCAGCTACGCCCTTTGGCAAACTTCTGTTCTCACCCCTTCTCCCCCTCCTGCTAAAAGGGGGTCTTGCGCCATAGAGTACGTGCCTGCTTCTCCGCGCTCCTTTTCTTGCCCCGGGGGAGTGAGGAAATGCTTCTGTCACTGCAGGTCCTCTGACACCCGCGAGTCCTGTGAGTGAGCGTGGGCGGGACACGGTGAGAACATAACTGTGACTGCAGAACTTTCTAGTTTACTTCAGAGCCCCGTACTGTGATTTTTATATCAAACAGTATTCTGTCATGGACACACTATCATTAGTTCTTGCTCCTGTTAATTTTACATCTTTCAGGGAAAGATTAAACCTATTCTAATCAGTTTTTCCTCCCTTAAGCGAACATTGACGAGCAAATGTTCAGCAACATTTGTCATATTTGACCTTGCCATCTGGAAGAAGTGAGTAAAGCCAAATTTCTAAAGGGCATTTGAGGATACTTTAATTTTAGCTCGTTTCCCACCATGCTTCAGCATATTGGTGTATTACTGATTAGAGGATTTACTAATTATAATTTACTCAACTAACAAGACAGCACTTTTAAAGAAGTAAAGTAGTTACTGTACTGGTTCTGTTAGGTAATGTTCGTTTGTGAGGTAAATCCATTATGCTTTAGCAGTTTCTGTTTTTTTGTTTTTCTCCTTCAGCAAGGGACAGTTAAACCTAGGGCTTTCCCCTGAATCGCATCCCCAGTACTTTTTGAGAAAGTCTTACTAAATTGTACAGGCTGGCTTAATCTCTCTTATTGCAGGGATTAATTTCTGTTACACCTGCTTATTAAGCAAAGTCACTACAAAATAAAAACTCCCCTGGGAATAGGCTATCACTAGGAAAATTTTTTTTAAACCGTAGAAAAATATTTAGCTAGTGATATGAAGCAGCATTGGCAGTAACCAATGTTAGTTGCTTTGTGGATTGAAAACACAACTTAAATTCATGTTCCAGTATTGTCATGTTGTTATCTGTATTCAAGACCTTAAAGAAGCTACTATGAACCCAAATGCTACACTAGAGATTGAAAAGGGACAGTTGTTATATACACTTCATTCTAGAGTTCGTATGTCATAATGAATGAGCCCTCCTCAAAGTAGCCATGTTGGACCGTTGATCAATCAGGTGACAGTGAAGTTACATAAACCACAGGGAGCAGTCTTGTGAAATTGCTTTCAGAACATGAAGTACATACATTCTTTCAGAGTTAGCACATAAGCTTCAAATTTAAAGACTGGATTTGATTTAAAGATAGTTAAAAAAACTTTTTTGATGTGCTTATACAGTAACAATGACTAATTTAGTTGCATGTTTTGTAAAATGATCTGGTGGAAATTTCTAAAAGAAGAGTGGTGAAAATGTTCGTTTTCTTCTCCGTTCTCCAAATAGTCACAAGCAGAAAAAACACCTTTTGTTTAGTGTTTTAACAGACTTCACTTTGAGCTCCACTGGGATTGAAACAATTAAAGTCATCTTTCATGGTTTGTCAAAACTAACGAGGGACAAAGGCCAGAATAGAGAAGTGGGAGGGGGTTCCAGTATGAATAGTCTGTTCCATTGGGTCCTTGTGTACTCCACTCTGACCTGGATTCTACTTCTATCCTTGTTTCTGAGTAATTGCTATTTTCCAGCACACATGTTCCTTTTAGGCATGTCAAATAGTGATTTGACATTTGGCAATTGTAGCTTTTTAATTTGATAACAGTTGAAGAGTGAAAAAAAAGATTCCTCCTTATAGTCTAGTCTTTGGTGCTGGTATTTACTGCTATAGTTTGGATGTGTTTCTTCCATAATTTTATTGTTGCCAGTGGGATATATAAAGAGGTGGGATGTTTGAAATGTGTTCTGACCATGATGACTCCTCCTATGCAAGTGGAACCAGAACACTTTAAAATTCACTGTACACAGTTTTTTGAACCCTTTGCCCTTCTGAATGTGAGGGCACAGCATTGCTTCTCTGGAGAATGCAGCTGGACGGCAACATCTTGAAAGGGGAAAGCAGTTCTCACCAACAACTGAACCTGTTGTTGCCTTGATCTTGAGCTTTTCCATGCTCCAGACTTGTTAGAAATAAATTTTTTTTAAAAGTAAATTATCTAGTTTAAAATAAATTAACTAGGTACTTAAGATAGCACATATAGACATATTTGCTATATTTTCTGTTTATTTCTAGTAAATCATTTGGATAGGATGTCATTGGCCTAATGTAAATATATAAGAAGTTCATCATTTATATACAAAGTATGCTTGCTTTAGAGTAAAGGAATTTGAGGTACAAACCATAGCATGTAAGGATGATGAAAGGGGAAGGCCATTTTTTGAGAGACTGTCTTACCTTTCTTCAACTGTTCTTCATTTGAAATCCCCTCATACTCGTTCTTATTTTCATGTTTTGTGTCTGGAAGAGTTCTGAATCAGCTATGGAGAATTAATGAATTATTTTCCCACACATAGCAATGAGTACATTGGTGTGTGTTTTACCTCCATGAGATTTCATTAATTGCCTATTAAGATGATGTTTTACATTCTGCTTTTTTGCTTTTTTTTTTTTTCAAACTCTTGATTACCCTACATTGGGTGCTATGGTCATGTTTCCAAAATCTTGATGTTTTTCAATCAAGAAAATTTAATTGTCCCTTTGCGGCATCCTATCTTGAGTTAGCCAGATATCTCTTCTCAGAGCAGTTACTCAGGATCTAGGGCTTAGGAAGAATTTGTTTTAAAATATGCTTCAATAATTGTAGTGGGAAGGATTAGAGAATGTGTTCAACTGTGCATTTTGCCTTGCAGGTGAGCCTGTTCTCATATATTATATTGATCAGTGCAGATGCGCTTGTCATATGAGTGGAACAGAAGACTGACATTTGTGAACACTGCTCAGAAGAATACAGTTGCACTAACACTAGCCTGTATTTTCTATTTAAAGTTTATATGGTACTTGCATATATATTATAATATGTTATCCTCATAATAACACCATAAAATATGTAGGGAAGGCATTTTTCCTGTCTTAAAGAGGTAGACAATGAGATTTTATCAAGTGGCTGATGTGAGTTCACATGGCCAGTAAGTGTAGAGGGGTTTAATCTTCATTGAAACTGTTTTCAACAAGTTCACTAGCTTCTTTATAATTTAATAGGTCCATCTCTCCTTTTAGCATTGCACATTGTGAACTACTTCTTGTCTTTTGAAGCTATATTTTCTTTCATTACCTTTGGAGTTTCCACTCAGTCTCTTGCACACAAATTAATGTAAGAGATTCTCAGGGGAGTTCTCTAGATCTTTCTATGTTTTCTGCTTGCTATACTTTTCATAGATATTCTTTTCTATTCTATGGATTCCATCTCTTTGGGCTACCTATATTTGTCTTCTTATGATCTGAAACATATTAATTCATATTTTCATTTTGATGTCCTGTAAGTGTAAAGTTCACCATGTATAAAACTGAATTTAAGATTTTCATACCAAACCTATTTGTGCCTTTATATACCATCTTAGTTTGTACTACTCTTATTTATTGAGTACCTAGGCTTGAAACTTTAAGGTACTTTAATTACTCTTTTTTCTTCCTTTCAACTCAATAATTGTTAACTTTTTCAAATATGTAACACCCTCCATTTCTGTTATTCCATTTCAAAGATACTTGGTTTACAAAAAAACAGCCTCATAGTTTTGTCCACTTTTCAAATATTTGCCCCTTTCTGCTCGATCTACCCCACTCAGAAACAGTAAGTAGAATGAATTTTAAAATAGGCACAATACTCCTCTGCTTCAGTCATTTCAGTAGTTCCTCATTTCTTTTCAGGAACAGTACGTACTCCTCATGACCTATAAGTGTGTATAGCTATTTCTGGACAACTTTCTCAGCCTCATATTTGTACCCTGTCCCTCATACTATACAATTCTATCAGAGGGGACTAGCAAGAAAGGAACAACTAAGATATCTGGGAGTGCTCTATAAGATGCGTGAAAATATCAGAACAATCAGAGACACGATACCATTTTCCATATTCAGTCCTTTTTCTTTGGATATTGAGGATTTTCATTTGTTAAGTATATATACTGAGAAGTTGGGTGAGGCATTAGAATAAAAGACAAGACAGATAAAAAAATTAGAGAAATTTTCTGGTTTTTATCAGAAAAAAATAACATGCTTTAGCTTAGCAGGATGAATTAATAAGGAAACATTTTCCTGTTTAGTTTTATTCAATATGAAGCAGTTTATCCCATGAGATAGATCTTCTAAGAAATAGGTTATTAGCTTAAAGTTGTGCCAATATATTATCCTTTTCTGTATGCTCGGTTTTTTTTGCCTAGCCCACGTCTGGCTATGCTTTCATACATGCCGTGACTTCTCCTTGGTGCACTGTTTTCCCATTTCTCATGGTAAGTTTTTATGCATGCTTCATTACATAGCTTCAGATTATGTTATGTGCTTTGCCTAGCTTCTCCCTACCCTTCAAGTTTAAAATGGGAAAAGAAACTCTGTGTGTCCATGACTTTAAGTATTAGGATCCCTATGAAGATCTCTACTAGATTAGAGATGAAATAGTTTTTACATTGGTATCTAATCAGAATTGAAAGTAATTTGGATGTATGGTGTCAGCAAGCCTACCAATAGTTGATTCTCACAGCGTAGAAGTTTTGGATGGTGGCTGAGTGGCTTGCTTTTGTCATAGGACCCTGCCAAATTGGGGACTCTGAAGAAAGACAGATGTCAGTGACATCAGAGGGCAAGGAAGAAGCTGCAGATTACGGGATGCATGCATGCTGCACTTCTGTTCTTGTAGATTCATTTGCCATGTACAACTGAGATCTGTTCTGATCCAGACTCACTCCTGGATTCTCTGCAGCAGTGGTCAGGAGCCTCTGACCTCGTCTCACTTTCAAAGTGCTCGAAAATGACTTGATGGTACATTTTGGTTTAGTTTAGACTCTGGTGCCTGCTGTACCACCTCTGGAAAAAGGACTCTATGTGGTAACTTCTTAGAGGATTTCTTTCAGTTCTCACCATGCTGGACTCTAGTTAGTCAGTGAAGTGATAATACAGTCTCTGTGAAACATGCTACAGTTTTAGACTGATAAGTATATCATGCTGCTGTTATTTGAAAGCTTGCATTAAGCTTCAATTATACATTTACAGGTATTAAAGGAAAACATGAAAGTGTGTTCTTCCAAGAGAATTGCTGCTACCAGGTACCTTTCATTGTAAAGTCAGCCTTTTTTTTGAACTGAAGAATAGATGCTCTACTTGTGGTGATGTCTGCTCATCAGTACATGTTCACCACTGTTTTGAATACAGGATTCCTTTGTGCTTAGCCACATTCAGTTTTGTATTTAGGGCGACAAGAACCCAATTCCCCAAGTAGAGATAAAACTCCATATTACACATATATCATAGAACTTACTTTTATTGATTTATTATATAGTTTCCCCACAAATTATTTGACCTCATTTGGGTTATGGTAACTAATTGTAAACCTGGTTGATTTTTTTTTTGTGTGTTTATACAGCAAAAATAGACACAATTTAATTTCATAACATATAAAATTAAAAACATTAAACATTTTGCTGAGTAATTGTGTTGCAAAGTAAAACAGCTAGACAAGAGTTGAATTTTAGTTCTTGTAACTGTTCAATAGCATCGAGTTTTTTTTTTTTTTTTTTAAGGTTTTTTGAGACAGGGTCTTGCTTTGTGGTTCAGGCTGGCCCTGAGCTCAGCCTCAAACTCACATCACAGCAATCCTCCTGCCTCTGCCTCCCAAGTGCTGGGATTACAGGCATGAGCCATCACGCCCGGCACTGGTATGTGGTATTGGTTGCCCCTGGGGTGAGTCTCCACACCCAGTATTGTTATGTGGTTACCGGCGATTGAACCCGGGTCCTTGCTCTTGCAAGACAGACACCGGAACCACTGAGCTATATCCCCGGCCCAGCATCGAGTTTTAAGAACACATTAACCCCTGAACTTGAGTTCTTCCTTGCTGAAAGATGGACAGAATCTATTTGTAGGATGTCTTGAGGACTAGAAATATATGTAAAGATGTTTAGCAGATAATGATTTGAAAATACTTGAATATAAGTGAATATAATTTTCAGAAGATTTTATTATTGTTAGCTTTTAAATGCTGTATCTGGAAATCAAATATCAGCTAAATACCATGACCAGAAGCTTCCCACAGTTCTGTTTTGCTGGCTAACTGTGTTTGCTTCAGAAAGTTCCTTCTTCTCTCTGCAAAAGTGATTATGTGAATGAGTAAATCATGTGGTAATTCAAACTGTATAGAGAGGGAAGAAATATGTTTAAACTTTGATCCTTAATTTGGAGTAGAAATGCTAAGGCAATTGTCAGTTTACTATAAGCTGAAAGCAAGAAGAGTCCTGGGATATAATGAGCACAAAGCTCCTTTTATTGAGAGAGGTAAATGCTGGTCTGCGTTAGCCACCATGCCTGGCTTTGTGGTATGTGGTACTGGGGGTTGAACTTAACACCTTGCGCTTGCCAGGCATATACCAGGACCACTGAGCTAAATCACCAGCCCCATCCTTTATCTTTCTGGGATGCTGTTTTAACATTAGTCTGTACCCTTCTGCTTATAAGATAACTGGGCACATCTTAGCACCATGTCCATTTTTCTAGCAGGAACACATGCTGACTTACTGTGTCTAATTAGCAAACATATGTTAGTTCTCATAAACTCTATGTAATTCTACCTGATTGCAAATTATAAATGAGAAGTGTCCCCTAGTAGCCTTACTTGAAAGTGAGCGTGTGTTATGAAAGCTTTCAGTTGCACACATGTCTTTATGAGAATGCCCTTTTTTTCCCCTTTATCACTGTTCCAAAGGCTCTTTGCCTTGCTTCCAAGAGGAGACCACACCTGTTGAAGAAGATAAACTCCAGCGAGATCATATTATTGTATTTCAACGTTATTTGTGTACAAATCCATCTGAATAGAGTCCGTATATTTCCACTCTTCTTGAGAGAAGTCTACAGCTATATCCCTTTTCCCATGTCAGATTTTTACTTTGCGAGACGTGCTCAGTAATTTTCTACATTCCTTTCCTAGAGAAATAGCAGTATTTTTGGCTGTTCTGTCCCAAAGTGAACTGGTCTCATCTCTATGGTTACTTGATAGTATGTCTTGGGGAGCACCAGTAACTCATTTTTGTTTTTAATATCAGTTAATTACTAATAATTTTTTCATGTTATCTTAAGCTCATGAGAAAAATGGTCAGTTTTAAGGTATTGGGAGAACAGAATATTTGTGGGATTTGAAAAAATAACTAATTTAAATATGTCAATACATCTTTAAAGCTGAACACTATTATCTACATATTAGCTTGTAAGATGTTAAAATTAATCAGTCTGAGCATTCTTTTCAAGGCCTAATATGTATAGTTAGACATAAGTATCACAATATTCTTTGAAGTGTACCTACCTTGGACTTTTCCTATATAAAACGTGATCTGTGTTCTGGTGTCTAGCTGCATATAAGCTAATAAGAGTTCACTATTATGCCTTCTATACATTTTTTTAAGGATTAGGATTTATAGTTAAAACTATTATGCTTTTCAATATACCTATAGCAAATATAGAATTATAAGGAAGCCTGGTGTTTTCTCTTTAAAATAGAATTAAGGGACAGTGTGTAATTTCTTTTTGAGATCAAAAGATTAATGATGTATTGGGATCATGTTAACTTAAAAAAAATTGTTATGTGTTTATTATCCATTTTCTGTAAAATATTACTATAAGTAATATTAATGAACAAGGATGTCTGAATTATTATTGTTTTTCAGTATAGAGTTCTCTCAGGATGATTGGTTACTATTGCTAGGATTCTGAAGTTTCACTAATGAGTTCATGGTTGTCATTTCTGTTCTTTTTTGCCCCTTCTCTTCTCTTATCTTTCTGTATTAAAAAAAAAAATTCTTGACACTTTTGTTTGTGTGCATTTATTCTCTTGTTTCTGCTTGAGAGTCTCTTATTCTCTCACCATTTCTTTTGACAGTGCTGCGTTGGATGTTTAAATTGTACTCACTAGTTGTATGCATATAGTACAACTAACAGGTCACGTTTTGCTTCCCATTTTGAACATGACTTTTATAAAAACTATATGTGAGTCATGTGGAAATCAGCAAAGTTTACTCACAAATATAAAACGGAAGCACTTTCATAGAAATTAAATTGATATCAAACCTGAATGTTGGATAAGGAAAGTTCAAAGTAAGTTAGAGGACAGTTTAAAATGTAGTAGAGACTGGAAAATTGCAAACTATGTAAAAAGTTTCATTTCATTTCAAAGTGATAAACTTGCAGAGAGTTGCAAAAAGAGAACAGAGAAGGCTTCTGTAACCTTCAGTAAGATTGCTACTGTGGTTATGTCTTGCAGAACTATAGTGTGGTATCAAGTGCAGCAAATTGATACTGGCATGATCTATAGGCCTTGTTCAAATTTCTTCAGTTTTTGCATGTGTTTATACTTTGTTATTGTTTTAATATGTGCATATTAAAGTATCTGTCACTATAGTTAATATGCAGAATTGTTCCAGTGCTGCAGAGGAATTCCCTCATGTATACATTCCCACTATCACTCTACCCCATCTCTCACTTTGACCATCTCTGACACGATTCCATCATAATTCTATCAGTTTGAAGTTTAAATTGTAAAATATAAGTTTCAGTTTAAATTGTAACATATAAGCTTTTCAGATTGACTGTTTTCTTTCTTTTGGTGTAATATCTTTGAGACCTATCCAAGGTGCGCATATCAATAGTTTGTTCCTTTTTGTCAATGAGCAACATTTCATGGTATGGTTACACTATCCTTCTGGATTATCATCTATTTACCTGTCAAAGGACATTTGGTCTGGTTCCAGTTTTTGGTTTTTAGAAATATTACAAGAAAGAAATAAACATTTCTGTGCAGGTTTTATTTCTCTGAAACAAAGCTTAGAAATTTGATGACTGGAACATGTGGTAACTAGATGTTTAATTTTACATGATACTGTCAAACTACTTTCCACAATTTCTGTACTATTTTCCATCTTATTAGTGATGTGTGAGGAACCCAGTTTATCTGCATCCTTGCCAGTATTTGGTGTCATCATTATTTTTTATGTTAGTTATTCTAATGGCTATGTACTGATATGTCAACATGGCTTAGTTAGCATTTTTCTCATAGCTAATTATGTTGAAATTCTTTAATAGTGTTTGTGATCTGTACACACTGATGAAATGTCTGTTCATATCTTCTCATTTTTCTAACTGGGTTGCTTTTTTTTTAACCTTTAAATTATGAGAATTCTTTATATATTTTACATATATAAGCCTTTTATTAAAAATGTAATTGGCAAATACAGGATTTTCTCCTAGTCTGAAGCTTACATGTTTTCATCTTCTGAAAAGTATCTTTCACAGAGCAAAATTACATGTTGAAGTATCACTTATTTATTTTGTGGGTTATGCATTTGTTGTTTTTCTATAGCTATTGAATCTGAAGATTTTGTAATATTTTCCTCTAAAAGCTTTCCTGTCTCATGTAGTTTATTTAAGTCTATAGTTCATCTTGAGTTAATTTTTTTATAAGTATTGAATTTTAAACCAAGATTTATTTGTTAAGTGTGATATTTATTCTTTTTAAGATCTTAAACTTGCATTGGGATGTCATCTAAGTAAAGATATACTAGTCTTCAGTCAAAGAAGAGTAAAATAGTGAATATACACATATATGGATATACTTGTATATATAATAGATTATTAAATTATGAAAATGAATTTGTCAACTTCTTATTTTTAATGTTATTTTAACTTTTGGCTATTATCCAAAGCCTGCAACACTTTGTAATGAAATAGGCATAATTTGTGCAGTATGTAATACTTTATATCAAGTGTGTTTTATTATATTTTTTATTTTTCAATTCTTAGTTTTTCTCTTTTTGTTATCAGGTTGTATCATTAGCTCCTTGATTTATATTCTCAATTCTCATATCTGTGCTTCATGCATAATAAACACATACCCTACCACTGAACTAAATCCTGAGCCCCTATAAATAGTTCTTGATGTTAATTTGTAGAGTTCAAGTTATAACATTTATTTTATTATTTTTAAATTTACTTTGACAGTATAGTCTGCTCTTCAGTTCTGTGTTATAAAATTTTAAAAAATTAATTTAATTTATTTCTTCACTTGACACAAATCACAAATACATGTCATAATTTTGTGTACTACTTCCATTTGTAGCAATGAATTTGTTAAATCTTAATTAAGCAACGTGAATATTTTCCCAAGTTCATTTATTTTTATCTAATTGAAATTAGCCTTTGGTTTATTACAGTCTTAACTTTTACTTTGATGTTTATCAGTGTTTGAGTGAAATAAATTTGTTAGAAATCAGATCATTTTCTAAACAAATTGATTATATTTTGACATATGAAAGTTTATAGTATATTTATTTGATAAAATTTGGAAAACTTTTGAATGAAAAAAGGTAAAAATATATTCTCTTTTAGAAAAGAAAATGTTGAGTTTGAGGATTTCTACAGTTGCATGCCACTATGATGAATCTGAGAAACTGAGCAACTCTACAGATTATGGATTATGGTTACAGGAATCACTGTCATAATGATTTTGACATAATTACATATTATTTACATAATATGTAAATACATATTTACATGTATACAATAATATGTATACATAATTACATATTATTTTGACATAATTACTATGACAAAACTGTCATAGTAATAGTTACATACCGTGTTTTGTGCATATGCATCCAAAATTCTGTGTGACTGAGAATCTCCAAAGAGATGCAAGTATTGACCAAAAGTACTTTGAGTATCAAGACATATGAGCTCCCATGTATGAGTCTAAAACTGAGTTAGAACAAGGTTAAATTGTTACAAATATTTAATCTATAATTGTATTTAAATTTTTAAAAAGCAGTGATTGATATATAATAATATACTTACATATTTTTGTAAGTTTTGCCAATCATTGTGAATTTTCTCTTACTGTAAAATAAAATGAGTTTTATTGCTAGTATTATTAAAGTTGTTTTTTCATACATCTGCATATGTTTCACTTTTGTTTGTTTGTTTGTTTTTTGAGTTAAGGTTTCACTGTGTAGTTTAGAGTGGCCTTGAGCTTACTGTTTTCCTCAGAATAATCTTGAACTATCCTATTTCATTTTGGCAAATGAGTTTTTAGGTCAAAATATAGAAAGTGAGAACACAGAGTTATCCCTCCAGAATGGTGTTCTACACACATTACCATTGCTGGAACAAAATATCTGATACCTGCAATTTAAAAGAGAAGTGATTTTACAGGGTTTAGTCCAGTGTAGGCTGGCTTCAAGCCAGAAATGACATCATAGTAAGACTTGGCAGTGAAAAGTGTCCCCAGCTAGGAAGCCAGAAAGAACTAAGGGCAAGACAAGAATACTTCCCTCTAGATCACAACTCCAGTAACCCACTTGTGACCAGGCCCTACCTCCTAACAGCATAATTAGCTGTGAGCTCATCAGTGGATTAATGAGTTGATGAATGTAGTGCCACATGGTTCGGTTAGTTTCCAAAATTTCTGTTTTGGCACATGACACTTTCAGAGAACATTTTAGATCTAAACCACAACATTGTGCCCTTAAATTGCATAAGGCTAATGTCAGTCTCATTATATAAAGTACATTTGGTTAATCTCCGAGGTTTGCCAAATTCTAGTATTGCCCAGAACTTCAAGTTTAAAATATCTCTGAGACCCAAGGCAAAGTTCTAGTTGTGGACCACTATAAAAAAAAAAAAAAATAAAGATAAATACACTTGACATGCAATAGGACAGGGGAAACATTTCCGTTTTAAAAGGAAGAATAAAAGGGTTAGAAAGGAATCAGGGCGAAGTAAGATTGAAAATCACTAGGACAAACATTAAGTATATAGCTTCCTTTTCCGCACCTCAGGCATGGGTTCACATGTGAACTCCAGACTGACTCACATGGTTGCCATGTGAACTGGGCAGCCTGAGTCATGTGGCTTGAAGTCCATGTGGCCATTTAACTGGTTGTGGTCCACTGCTGGTTTTAGCTTTTCTTGGTAGATTTTTCATGTTTCCAGCATCTCCCACATTTTGGAGTCTCTGTAGCTTTGGTTTTACCTCTGTCTTAGGCACTTTCTGTTACTGAGACAAAATACCCAATACTCACAATTAAAGGAGGACACATTTATTTGAGCTCACAGCTTTTAGAGGTTTGAGCCTATAGTAGGATGGCTCCTAGGTAGAAATTACATGGTAGAATGGGGTTGCACAAAGGAATGCTTGTGTGATGGTGCCCAGGATGCAGAAAGAGAAAGGACAAGTCAGAGAATGTTATCTTCTTTTTGTTCCATCAATTCCTTCTCAGATGAGGCTCCACCTCATAACAGCAATTCACCTATAGTGTCCTCATAATCTAATGATTTTCAAAAAACTTTGCTTTTAAATGTGTAAGGCTTCTAGGGGCATTTTCTCAAACCATAGTACTTTTACAACTATGTATCATTCACTTGAGGGTTCATGGGAGGGATTTTTATCCTTCACACATTTTTGTCTCGTCTTTTTTCTAAAATATGAATGATGGAAACTTTCCTGACCTGTGATTCACATTTTTTGCATGCCTGTGCAGCCAGTAGTGTATGACTGCCACCAGCTTGATCAATAGCTAGGCCTCGATGGACTGTGGGCTGTAGAGTTCTCTGGGTGCATGCATATCTGCATCTGCATATAAATTTTCCAGAGTAGCCCAGAGTTAGCAGGGCTCCTTTTCAAAGCAAAGTTTTTTTTAAAAAGGAGTTTTCTTTTAAAGAAGCTTTCCTTGTGTGGAGTCTGGCCAATTCCTGAGATTCCCTAAAGGTATCTTTGCTATTGTCCCAGGACACACAAAATCTTTGGGCTTCTTTTACATTGTGTTACTTTTTTTAAAGCAAGTATTCTGTGCTTGGCTCCAACTTTACAGGTACTTTCTTTTTGATCAAGCCTTAACAGTTTTATACCTTTTGGAAAATTTTTATGTTTTAACTCTACATCTTGCTCCGGATTCTTACTGTGAATCTGGCCAAAGCAGTCAGCAGTAGCAGTGTCCATGCCAATGCTTTAATGAAGGCATGGTCTGCCTTGAAATTTTTTTCATCAGATAATTGGCCTGCCCTTTTCAGTCACCTTCCCTTCTTTCCTTCCTTCTTCTTTCTTACCTCTGTTCATCCCTCCATGTCTAGCAATCAGTACTGAATTTAGGGCTTTTGTACTGAGCCATATCCTGGCCCTTTCTTGCACTCCAGCCCCCAGTGTCTTACTCAGTTGCTGAGTTGTGAAAGCTAGTCTTCAATTTGGAATTTTCCTGTCATAGTTTGCCTGAGTCCTGGGATTATAGATGTGCTCCATGCTTGATTTACTGCCTTTATCCTTGCATAAAGTCTTTTGACCCAGGCAAACTATAGACGAGTTCTTTGCTAAGTAAATGTACAGCGTATAGGTCAATTTCCAATGCAGGTCCATCTGACTCCCATCTTAAATTTCATGAGTCTGGCCTTTGCTGTCATTTCTGTCAACAGTTTGGTCTCTTGAGTTTCTGACAGACGCTGTCATCAGTCTGTGTTTATATCATTTGAAGACTTTCTTACCTGGTATTTTCAACCCTTCCAAACGTCTCCCACAAATTAGTTTTTTTTTCTTTTAATTATGTTTATTGGTACATTATGAATACACATGATAATTGCATTCAACGTTAAGAGTTTGTACCAGGGGCCGGGGAGTTAGCTCAGTGGTTCCGGCGCCTGTCTCGCAAGCGCAAGGACCCGGGTTCGATTCCCCGGTAACCACGTAACAATACTGGGTGTGGAGACTTACACCCAGCAGCAACCAGTACCACATACCACAGTGCCGGGCGTGGTGGCTCACGCCTATAATCCCAGCACTCGGGAGGCAGAGACAGGAGGATTGTGATGTGAGTTTGAGGCTGAGCTCAGGGCCAGCCTGAACCACAAGGCGAGACCCTGTCTCCAAAAACCTAAAAAAAAAAAAAAAAAAAAAAAGAGTTTGTACCAGAATATGACATGACTTGATTCTTATTTTTTCCCCTTTCCACCCACCCTGCCACCACCCAACAACTATATACAAAATCTTTGTTTTTTTTCTTTATTATTACCACATTCGTTTTCCCCTTGTTATTTACCCTTGCACTCTTTCCTTTTAAATACTTTCTACTTCGCAATATCAATTATATATACTACAACTCATTTACAACTTCATATTTTCATATCAGAAAAAGATGTGATATTTACACATCTGTGGCCTGTTTATTTCGCTTATGAGGACGTCCTCAAGTTACCTCCATTTGCGTATAAATGACTCAGTCTTACCATTTTTAGTGGCACAGTAATACTCCTTTCTATTAAAGAGCCACATCTTCTTTCTCCACTCTCCAGTTGATGGACATTTGGGTTGTTTCCAAGATTTAGTAGTCACAAATAGAGCTGTTTATAAACATGGGTGCACATATGTCACTGTGAAATGACTCTTTTAATTGCTTTGTGTATATACCTAGCAGAGCGATGGCTGGGTCAAATGGGACATCCAATCCTACTTTTTTGAGGAATCTCCACACTGATCTCCCCAGAGGTTGTACAAGTCTACATTCCCACCAGCAGTGGAGAAGGGTTCCCTTTTTTCTGCAGCCTCACCAACATTTGTTGTTGGCTAATTCTGAAACGGCAGCCATTCTATGTGGAGTGAGATGAAATCTCAATGTTGTTTTCATCTGCATCTCTCGAATGACTAATGATGTTGAGCATTTCTTCATATGCTTCTTAGCTGCTCTTACTTCTTCCTCTGAAAAAGTATCTATTCATTTCAGATGCCCATTTTTGAATTGGGTCTTTAAATTTGGGTGGGCTGATTTTTTTGAGCTCTTTATATATTCTAGATAGTAGCCCTTTTTTGAGGAACAGGTGGTAAAGATTTTTTCCCACATTGTTGGTTGCCTTTTCTCTCTGTTGGCGATTTCCTTTGCTGTGCAGAAGCTTTTTAAAAGAATGAGGTCCCATTTGTTTATTTCTTCTGCCAATTCTTGTGCTATAGAGGTTTTGTTCAAGAAGTCTTTCCCTAAGCTAATATCTTCAAGAGTTTTACTTAACCCATTTTGCAGCAGGTTCAGAGTGTCTGTTTTATTATTTAGGTCTCTTATCCACTTTGATTTTAGCTTGGTACACCGTGAAAGAGCTAGCCAATGACTAAACCTAGTCCCACAAATTAGTTTTAAGAATGTTGAACCACATGGTCAGAAGTAATAAAATGATTTCATTCTTGCAACACGGTTTTGCATTAATCACTTTTCCATTGCTGAGACAAAGTACTTGGCCTCTGAAACTAAAAGTAAGAAGTTTTTTATTTGGCTCCTGGTTTAAGAGAACTTATTTTAAGATTGGCTTGCTTTGAAGCAAAAGTGACACTGAGGGAAGACCTGGCAGTGGACATGCTGGCAGCCAGGACGCAGAGAAGGGAGTAGCTCAGGACAGGAATACAACCTTCCAGGTTACCTCCTCAGTGATCTACCACTTGTGACCAGGCCCCACCTTCTGAGCACACACTGAGCTATGAACTCATCTATGGATTAATCCATGGATGAGTATAGTGCAGGTTTGGCCCATTCAGCTTCCAAAAGCCCTGAACACATCAGACTTTTGGAATAATTTTTAAACCATAAAAGGATAAGCATAAATATTAATTGCAGGCAGATTTCATTAATTATCAACATTCATTTCACACAGACATTTTTCTATGTGATAATCAAATGCATAGGAGAGAGAAGCTTTCTATTTGATAGGAGATCAGTTAGATGAATAAACACATATAGGCTAGTTATTTCTAGCAAAATTCAGGGTAATTCTGATAAAAAAAAAACATACTCTGTACTGTTAAAGAAGTGGCAAATACACCACAAAGAAGTTCTGGTCTTTAGTTTTTCAAATTGGTTCTGTGTAAAAGGAGTAATGAGTCTTTAAGAATATTGACAAAGTGTATCAGACTTCCTTGGAAAGAGTCAAAGAATGTACTAGATTAATGTAGGACATTAATCTTCTTTAAAATAGTTCATAAAGTTATCGTGTGCCTTTATACATTGACTTTATTACTTAAAAAAAAGTTTCCTTGCAAAAATGGTTCAGTGACAAAATGTGCTTGTGTAAGAATTACCACATTGTGTAAGAACTGAAGTCTGTAAAATAGTTTGTAAATTGTACTTGGTAACATACCAATATGTTTCTTTATATAAATAATCCCATTTTGGAAGGGATAGTGGGCTATTTTTAGAGGATTCAGTTCCCAAAGTGAGCTTAGAAGCCTCACTCTTGAATGAATCAGAAATATAATGAGTGCCACCTGCTCAGAGGACTATACTGAAGAAAATTAGTACTGAATATCTTCTCCATAAACCCCATTGAGTGGTTTTTCCTAATTAGCACTATCCAATTGAAATATAATATGAACCATACATCTAATTTAAAATGTTCTGGTGCTATATTAAGATGTAAAAATTAATGAATTTTTGTAATATTTAATTCATTATATTTAAAATACTATTTCAACATGTAACTTAAACAGTCTGACCAGATATTTGAATTTTTAAAAATCATGTCTTAGAAATCTGATGTGCAGATTATAGTTAATGCATATTTGAGACTAGCCATACTTAATGTGCTCAATAATAAGTGATAGCTAACAGCTGCCATATTGTACAGTGCATGTCTAGATTATATACTAAGACTCTTGACTTCTCACTGGCCTGACATATGAACAACTTGGATTATGATTGGAATTTTAGTTTTAACTTACGAATAATGTCTTGAGTTAGGACCCACATGCTGGCCACTTGTACTTCAGATGATCTCAGATACAGAGTTCTGGAAGGAACATGACGACGTCTTTTCCTGTGTGAGGCTGATTGAGAAATTTGGGGTTAGTGTCTAAAGGCACTGAGATCTGCCTGTGTACAGGAGAGAGACTTTGAAGGCTGTGTAGAGAAGCCTGAGCCTTTGGTTGACAACTTGCTTGAGTTTCAACAGTCCTTGAGAATGAATTGAGTTCATAAGTCAAGGGTCCATTGTTATTTGAAAGAACAGCTTTTAGACTAAGAAATGCATAACTCCACAAGAAACTAAAGGAGATTAAAAGGGAAGAAAAGTTTGTTTTGCTCTGTGTTTATAACAGGGTAATAGAAATTCCATAAAAATTCCGACTTTTCTAGGAAAGAGACATCCCTAGTTATCAGTACCTTTTTTTTTTTTTTTAAACACTCTAAGAAATATAAGCAAATGGTATCTAAAATGTACATAGAGGTTGAATATGTGACCATGTTCCCTGGACTATTTGGCATGGCTAATCTTCCTGCCCTTTTTATTTAGGTGACTTACCTAATATTGTTACATTTATCCTATAAAACAAAAACACAACACAAAAACAAAACTTAAGCATTACAAATATATATATATATATATATATATATATTTTTTTTTTTTTTTTCTGTACTGTGTATCAAACTCAGAGACATTATGTTGTTATATCCCCCCACTCCCAAGTTTTAAATTTGGTACTGGTTCTTGCTGAGTTGTCAAATTTCCTACACCGAGGTTGAACCTGTAATCCACATACCTCTGCCTCCCAGAGTGCTGGGATTATCACATCCAGCTTAAATTTACCAGCTTGATATGGTAATTGAAGTCAAGGACTGCTCCTGGCTGTACTATCCCTAAACCTTTGGGATATGCCAATTTCACTTGGACTCTGCCCAAAGAACAGCTGTTCCTAACTTTGTTGTCCCAAGAATCTTGCTTATGTGCAATGACTCATTATGACTTGCATTATTCCAGAGTTGATCTCTGTTTATAGAAAAGGAGATTTAGAAAGGTTGCTTTTCTGTCACTACTAGTAATATTAATGCAATTACAGGTCTGTGTATACCTGAACATATGTGTACCTTGTGTTTTCTGTCCTTCATGACTTTACTTTTCTTGTTTCTACTAAATGGTAGTTCCTCCAGTGTTACATTCCTTAACTTGTTTCTATTCACTTTAAATACTTAATAGTTAACCTTGTAATCATGTGAAAACATTGCTACTTGCAAAAAGTATTTGCTCTTATGAGCAATCAATTGGGTAGTTTCTGGAATGCTATTTTCTTGTTTTCTTCAAAACTATTTTCCATAACACAGCTGCCCAGTTTATTCCGATTCACTGAGCAACTTTAGATGCTGGATGAATGTCTTGAGTTTAAAAAGAGAACATATTTAAGGAACAGAAGACTGTCTTGTGTTATTTATTATTTTTTACAGAGCTTAGAATAGAGCTTTGCACTCAAATGTTTTGCAAATACGTATTGACCAGGGGGCTGGTTCAGCTTGTTCTGTAATATTAGAAATCTAGAAATATTTATTACTGTGGTTGTTGGAGGGTCCCCATGAGCAGTTGATAGTAATTCTTCTATCATGTAGTGGTCTGCGGTGGGCAAAACCTTGCACATACAGCTGAACCTTTCTCATGTCTAATACTACTTATGAAGAAGATTGTAATTTGTGCATTGTGCTTTTATCAAGTTGCTGTTCCCAATGCAGTTAGTGTAATTTTTCATTTCCTAACAGTCCTCAGGCAATTCTGTTTAACATGCTTTCTATTTCAGAATATTCTTCTATTTAAAAAAACTTCTTTTGCCTCAGGCCCAACATGTTTTTTCATCTAGGCCAGTAGTAATTTCTATCCTTTCCTGCCTCACTCACCTTCACTGTTAAAATTCCATATGAATTTCCTAGCACTGTCTTCTTTTTGTGTTTATAGCACAGAAACTATTGTGATGTCTTTGCCTTTGTTTGTTGATATTACTTTAGTTGACAATATTATTATTTAATTTTTATTACTAATGAGAAAGACATACCTAGTTTTTATTTCATATTTCAAATCTTTTTAGTTTTGTCTAATAGAAATCATAATTTTTCTTAATAAATCTAATTTTAACATTCCACATTCTATCTAAATTTTTACAGTTCAAGAAACAATTTCTGAACAACAGTATTCCCAAGTGATTTACTTTATTTAAAACAGGATAAAATATTCAAGAAAATTCAAGCAAATTCCCTTTTAAAGATGATACTTGAAAAAATGAAACAGGTTACCTGAATTGCCATTCCAAATAAACATAAATTAGGTTAGATTTTAGCTGAAAGTGAGATACCATTCTAAGCCAAGATTGCTGAAATTGCTTCTTAAGTTTTCATTTGGTAATAATGACATAGAAAGATAGGGATTTTTGATGGAGAAAGAATGATATAAAAATACACTTTAAATGTTCATTCTCCTATTGTTAGCACTTCTGGCTTACAATGAGGTAGATTTTGAAACACCTATTAAATAATGAATATTTTCAAGTGATTTTGGGAAATATATACAGAAAGAACTAAGGCTAATGTAAAATTAAAGCAGTATACACTTGTATAAATCTGATACTGTATATATGTGTAAGTGGCTTTTATCTCATGTCTTGTCTTACTTGGAATAAATGTTCTGTCATTCATAGTGTTCATATCTGTGTGAAAACAGGGAGAAAATGGGAATTTCCTCCTTTGGGGGATAGCCACCATAGTGTTAGGAAGTGAGGCAGAGTTCTTTTTGGGTTGTATTTTTCAGTTCAAATTTCTTTGCTGTTCCTCTCAACTTCCATTTGTGTTGACGTTTGGGAATTTTGTCATTGCTCTTTCTCAAGTGGAGTGGAAAAGCTTAAGACAAAATTTGCACTTTAAAATGCAACCGAGGCCCTATCACACTGTGATTCACTCTAGGTCTGAACACTTTCTCTTTGGCTTTATAAAATATCAAACATTTTGTTTAACTAAATATTTCTCATGCTTGTAGCTACTGATTATTATACATTTATTAATAAACATTTTTGCATTAATAGTGTATTGCCTGAAAATATAACTGAAAATATAATAAAGTTTTAGATACTTAATATTTTATGACATCAGAGATATTTTATACAGATGTTAGTTATTTGCTATTTATTGAGATCATTTTAGTTTTTTTTTTTTTAGGTTTTTTTTTTGAGACAGGGTCTCGCTTTTGTGGTTCAGGCTGGCCCCGAGCTCAGCCTCAAACTCACATCACAATCCTCCTGCCTCTGCCTCCCGAGTGCTGGGATTACAGGCGTGAGCCACCACGCCCGGCACTCTGGTATGTGGTACTGGTTGCTGCTGGGTGTGGGGTCTCCACACCCAGTATTGTTATGTGGTTACCAGGGAATCAAACCCGGGTCCTTGCGCTTGCAAGACAGGCGCCGGAACCACTGAGCTAACTCCCCGGCCCCGAGATCATTTTAGTTTTAATTTCTAATTCAAATTTCATTAATACACTAGGAAATATTATAGTCACAAACAGCCAGATTTGGTGCTGTATGTGACTTTCGCTGGCTTTTTGGTCTTTTTCTAACTTTTAAAAGTCCAATTAATTAGCATATTCTTTCTGTCTGTCTCTGTCATTGTCTCTCTGTCTCTCTGATTATTTGTGTATGTGAGGAAGGCTTGATCTGAATTGTTAGTGCTCTAGACTATACCTCACTTACTGAAAGGTTGACCTGTTTATTTAACTGTTTGATTCCTTAAGAATTTTTTTTCCCCCCCAAGTATCAGTTTTCTTTTTTCTTTCTCTTTTTTTTCTCAAGACAGGGTCTCACTTTATAGTTCAGGCTGGTCCTGAACTCACTATGTAGCCCTGGGTAGCCTGGAACTCACAGTAACCCTCTGTCTTTGCCTCCTGAGTACTGGGATTACAGATGTGCGCTGTCACGCCCGGCATTTTGGTATGTGGTCCCATGGATCAAACTCAGGACTTTGCATTTGCCAGGCAGATGCCAACAGCACTGAGCTAAATCCTGTCCCCAAGTATCACAGTGTTTATTGAGAGATAGAAGTATATAAATTCAGGGCATGAACATGACTTGATGAATAAAGTAGATTTAATTTCACTACTGTAATAAGAGACAAATTCAAATTCTCACCATTTGTTTCACACCCAAAAAAGCTACTTACTTTTTAAAAATAGTTATTATTTGTGATGAATATTTTGTTAGTTAAAATTAGGTTCTCTGGTTAAAAAAAAAATTGTTCTGTGTGTTTTCTGACACCTTCAGGCAATGTAGTATATGTTCATTGTATTTTTTAGTGTAGCCGTGAGGCTAGTGATCTCTTAAAGAGTACCCACCTTCAATAATGAGGACCACTTTGTTGTAATTAGGGAGCATGCTTAATTGGACCACTACATTTAAGTACTGTCATAGGACAATAAACAAAAGTCTTCCAAAATTCATTACTTTCAAATTGAAAATACTTGAACCATTAAAGGTTTTAGTGTCTCTGTGAAGCAAGGCAGAGGACAAGTTGTAGGCAGATGTAATTCATTCACTGGGCAGCCTAGGGAGGAACAATGAAACTATTCAATTCCTGAAGTTGAAATAATGAAATTGAAAAAAGTTAAGAATATTGTATATGCATGTGAGATCTGAGAAAGAAAATCAACTGAGAGCATTTACTGCGTTTTAGATTTTCCTACATAAAATGATGGTAAATGTAGTGCTAACTTTCAGCTGAGTAGATGCAGGTGGTTGTCATATCAACAATTAAGAATTCATTTTAGTAATTTTTTTGACAAGCTTCTAAGTCATTTGTTTTTACCTTCTTTGTCTAGTCATCAGGAATTTGCAAGAATCCTTACAAAGAATGAAAGGAAGCATGAATTTATTGTAGATTTCTTTGTGATATATCCTGTTTTTGTGTAGTGAGATGTGTGAGGATTTGTGCGGGCTGGTGAATGTGTTAGATGATATCTGTGACCCTATGACATAATTCTGTATAATTGTAATAAAAGATAACTGGTTATTTCAGAGCCCAATATATATTCATTCAATGGTAACAAGAATTTTGTGGAAATTTGGCCTTCTTTCAAGGCCTTTTAGCCAGTTTGCTTTCTTCTGGTAACAGTTCTTGACCTTTAGTTGATTTTTTCTTTTTAGTCAGCGAGTTAGCAGTAAAGTGGTAATAGCTGATAATAACTTAATGTTATACACATCTATATTTGAATGATGGTGTTTGTAGGCTAAGTCAAGATCAACCATTTGAGAATTTATCAGAGTTTCAGCTGTGCATTGGAGGGTTTCTTTTTAGATCTATTTGTTATATGTACCCTCAAGACAAGCACAAACGGAACAAACTAAAACCCCAGAAGGGACAATCCTGTACTACTTGGTCACATATCAGAGACTACCTAACTTCTTGTTGCTTTTTCTAATAACTAAGCTGGGTAGAAGAAAGCTATAGTAGAGAAAATAACTAGTCAAAGCCCACATAGGAAAGCCTAAAATGGAGACTAAAATATAGCAAAGCCATTGCAAAATTTTTGTTTTATTTTGAACAATATAAATAGCCTAGAATAGTACCTTTAGGTCACAGAATGTTCTCATTAAAGTGCAGTTTCAGAAGATCTGGGTTGGGGTGTGTGCATTTGCATTTTTCACAAGTAACCAGGTGATGTTCCTGCCCCACAATTCCTGTAGTAAGGGCAAAGAATATTGTTGATTACATTCTCTTTTGTCCCTTTTCCCCTAGATAGATTGTCATTTTCTTACTTTGTTTAACTGGGAAAGGTGGGATTTAGTCGTTGGTATTCAGAGTGTCCTCCTAGAATGCTCTGTTCTTTTTCAAAATTAATGGATTAATTCACTGATGAGATCATAGTTTGATAGCATTATTGGGAGAGTCAAACAGGAAATGCTGTCCAGCTGAAGGGAGTAGATGATGGGGTATAACCCTGGGGATTAGGCTGGTCCTGGGCTCCTTCCTTAAGGGCTCCATCGCCCTCTCTGCTTCCTGGCTAACATGAGGGTAGCTGTTTTGCTCCCACCACCCTGATGTTCTGCCTCAAATAGACCTGTGGGCAAGGAGTCAACCAACTTGAGACTAAAACCTTTGAAACTGAACCAAAATAAACTGGTTACCTTAAGTTGATTTTCTCAGGTATATTGTCACAGCAATGCAAAGGGAACACAGTTGCTTAAACATATTAGCTTTGTTTTTGATGAAATCATGATCTTTTTTTAAATTGAAATCTTTATTGGTACATTACATATACCCATCATGATTGCATTCAACAATGAGAATTTGTACCAGTATATGACACAACTTAATTCTCATTTTTTCCCATAACCCTACCCACCCTACCACCCCCATATACATAAACTGTTTCCTTTCTTTTTATTATAATCTCATTATTTTTCCCCCTTCACTCCATTATGCTTTGAGTGTTTTCTATTTCACAATATATAACATACATTCTAGAACTCATTTAACTTTATTACAAACATTCTAATTTTGTGAGTTTTTCTATAGTGCCTTTATTGCATAACAAGAAAGTCAGATTTTCAAAAATCTTTCTACTAACACTAATTTTGTGCCTTTACCCTATTTTACTATTAGGGAGTCCTTGCTTTTGCTAGATAGAATTTGTCTCTGGAAGAGTTTAACTCAGATAAGTAATCTTCACATGGTGCTAAAAAAGCTTGTGCTAAAACCAACAGATATTCCATTGATCGTGATCTGTCCAGTACAAGTTACTTTGTACATTATGTGTATCTGAGAGATTTTGCATGTGGAACTTAATTAAAATGTCAGGAATTTACCACAAATGAGTCATGATTTAGATTTTTCAATTAGAAAATCAATCTTTTTAATGCTTGACTTTTTCTTGATTTATGTAAGATCATCTGGTGTCATACTATCTGTTCACAATTCCAGAAACAAAAATGTTTCTATCATAACCTCCTGGCAAACATTAATTCAAGAAAATAATTAAGAAACCTATTTAGATCTGATCATTATAAAGGGACTTTTATGTAAGAAGGGAAAAGTGTACACACAATGTTTGTAGATTTTGGGGTGAGAGAAGACTTCAGTTTTGGCTTTGCTTTGAAACTTTTGTATTTCAAAGAGCTGAAGTTTTTACAGTATGAAATTTTTGCAAATAAAGATATGTGCTAGGGTTGTCCTGAGGATTACCTTTAGTTGGCGATATATTTAAGGCATTCTTAAATTCTTGTACCCTTAAATTTTAAGTCTGTAACATGAGAATAATGATAGCTTTGTTGAGATTTTGTAAAAATTAAATGAGATAATCCACATAAAGATTGACCAATACAAAGAAAACACTCTATAAATACTATTGGTAGTGATTAGTACGTGCAATAAAGTGTTACAAGGAATTGTATTTTGAGATAAATAATTTTTATTTTGTCAATGATGGAAACAAAGATACAACCTATAATCATAGCCAACCCTCACAGTGAGTGCAACTAATAATTATTATAGCTCATAGCTCTAAATTAGTGGGTTTTAAGACAACGTTTCACTTTGTAGATTAGGCTGGCCCTGAAGTCATTATGTAGCTCGGGCAAGTCTCAAACTCAGAGCAATCCTCCTGCCTCTGCTTTTTGAGTGCTAGGATTACAGGTGTGAATCACCACACCCAGCATTATGATATGTAGTATTAGAGCTTGAATTCAGGACCTGGTGCTTGCTAGGCAGGTGCTGGAACCACTGAGCTAAATCTCTGGCCCTCATTGTTTTCTACCTATGGTGAAGGGACAGTTTTTATGACATGTCTAATGTACCAGACACTCTTTAGAAAAACAAAACAAAACAAAACAAAACAAAACAAAAAAACAACAAAAGAGAGTTACTAGAAAGTTAAATTTAAAAAGAGGGCATGTAAAGTAAGACACCAGTTTTTAAATGAATCAGATATAAAGTATGTGATATAGTTGATTAAAAATTTCTATATATTCACTCTCCGTTTCATTTTAGACCATTGAAAAAGTTGAAAGCCCAGTACTGGTGCATGAACCACACATTTTAGAAGTATTGTTTAAAAATCATATGCACATTTATTTATTTGGAAGTTGATATAATTATAAATCATTTATCAAATATGATTTATACTTGAGGATCTCTACATTCTTACTAAGTGATAATATATCTACTCAGAAATTTGCCATTAATATCTCTTTCTCATCCCCATCTACCCAAAGAATTTATCAGAGATAGTTCATTGAATTTCACCATTGATTTACATTTTCACTGCTGATGCTTTAGTCCAAAGCCACCATCATATCTGATCCAACTTAGTCCTGGCCTGCGTCAACTATGCCACACCTTGGCATCCATCTTCCACATAGATATAAGGATGATTTTTCTATAAAAGCAAGCCCATTTATAAGCTTTAGTAGGTTCATGTTTTAATTGACAATTTCCACAGCTTACTGCTAAGTAATAATTACAGTTTTCAAAGGGTTAGGAGGCAATTACAGAACTCCAGGTGTGTGTTCATGAGGGCAATGATTGCGCAGGTGGTTGTGTAAATAGACCAAAAAAAAAAAAATTGCCTCCTTGAGAGATTGGCAGGTATTAAGATCACCAGGGAGCAAACCTGCATCTAGAGACAGTTTAGGGTGTTTCATAGACAAAAGGAATAACATTCTCTTTGTTGTCTAATTCTGTGCCACTCAGTGCTTTCACGTTCATGACTGACCCAGGTCCCAGTTTTGTATAGGGATAATATAAGACAGTTAATTCATGCCAGCAGCAATCTAGAAATAATATATGGTGGGGTCAAGTAATAAAAGTTCATTAAGGAGAATGCAGAGTACTGACTTGATGCTATTTAATATAAAGTGAGACAAATTTATCAACAGGCATGCTCTTAACAACAATTTGAGTTTAAGCTGTTAACTTGGAATTTGGAAGGGGCTTCAGCAAGATGACTTGGTTATTTGATTAAAACTTGGATTCAACAATGGCTACATTTAATGTGCCTGACATCCTTGAGCATCTCTGTTGTGAAGGAAGGAGAAAAGCTTTGGGGATAAGAGTTGAATAGATTTACTGTGCTTTAGATAAGTACACATTATAATTGATTTGAGTTGCTAGACAGAGGATTCATTATTAATTGGGGAATGCATTGGTGAGGAGAGCAGACCTTGGTGGTAGCTTTAGGCTGGGGAGTGTCGTTGGGGTTTGCTACCATTGAACTTGACAAAATTTCAGTGGGGACCATGGGATTCTGGAGTGGCAAAGGGCTTGGCAGTGCTTAGGTTTCATGATATAAAGTAATTTTCATAATAGGCTTCAAGTCAGTGTTAAAGTGGAGTTAAAGTCAGTGTTTCGAAATGTAGCCTTTGGTGGGTGGCAACTAATTGATCATAATCTTGGGAATACAATAGATTGCAATTTACTCGAGGTTTACTTGACCTTTAATTGGGACAGTTGTGGGTAGAGTGAGCAGAAGCTTGACTTGTCTTACTATTATAGAAGCCCTTTGATTAAAATAAAGCTGGATTTCCTTTGAGAAATGTCTTGAGGTATTAACACAAATAAAGAACTTTAAATCTTGCAAAGGTTTTCTAAAGGGACCTTCTACTCACTAAGAAGAATCCCAGACTTCTGAAAATCAATAAAAGTGGGCTCTAGATTAATCCTTGGGGGTATCTAAATGCCACTGGCATATCATTCAGAATGGAGGTTTACAGGAGTCATTTGAGAAGTTGGCTTCAGGCTGAATCAGCATTAGTGTGGATCCAAAGGCTTGGGAAACTAATCCGATGGTTCTTTTTCAGCTCCAGATTGCATGGCTACAATAGGCTTAAGAGTTCGCAGAATTTTCACATTGACCTATATGGAGTCAGGGCTTTACAGAAAGACTAGATGGAAGTGCCTGAAACTACTCTTTATTAACTAAAGACAAAACATTACAGAGTAAGTCTCCTTCAAAGGCAACACTGGAGACTTCTGTGACATCTCATTTGATGTGTTGATTTGATAGATGAGTGTTAAACAATAGTCACGTACTAGAAAAGCCCAATCAGAGAATAACTTTAATTGCCATGCTTTCTAAAGCATGATATTAGCAGGGTCCTTTGCACTTCATCTGCAGTAATTAATCTGGCATTTTGTCCTCCATGTACAAATTATTAAGGGCATTCTGAGGCAGATTTTCTTCAACCAGCAGGAAGAGCAGAACACCTTCACAGTTTTATGACAGGGTGATGACAGTTTTCTTGATCTCTGTCAAAATACAGTCTGTGAGGACCTTAATCATCTGATATCTAGAAAACACCATCCTGGGCCTTTTGAACTTGATGAACAACAAGTATCGAAGAGCATAGACTCTTTAGGATTCACAGATGCTGGATGGTAGATGCTAATATTAGTGTATTAAAGCTGGTCAAACTGTAAACCTTAGGTCCATACAGGTATCGATATCTGGTCAGTACTTCTGAGATTTTCCAGTTTTATTTTTCCCCAGTGTTAAGTATTTAAGTAAAGAAAATAAATTAGGTTGAAAAAAGATCCTTGCTTTGAAGAGCTCAGTATCACACCTTTGAAATACAAATTTTTCTCCAGCCTTTTAGCATTTGTTTTTGTTTAAATTGTAATTATAATTGAAATTTGTCCATTTTAAATGCACATAAAATAAAGTGTGGTATGTTTTATGATCACGTATTCTTGTAAGTCATGATTAAAGACTAGTTTATACTGTGAGTGACATAGGGAGCC
>PVIR01009720.1:20993-52383 GCA_004026965.1 Petromus typicus | reverse complement strand
TTTTCTACAGTATTTTGAATGCATGTCTTGTCAGATGTATGATTTGCAAATATTTTCTCCAATTCTATGGGGATTTTTTCACTTTTTTGATGGTATCTTATACAGCATGCAAGTTTTAACTTCGACATAGTGCAACACACTTATTTTTTCCTTTTGTTAACTTGTGTTTTTGATGTCATGTCTAAGAAACCATTTCTTAACCCAAGGCCATGAAGAGGTACTTCTATGTTTCCTTAAAGAGTTTTATTCTTTTCTCTCTTTAACCATTTTGTTTACTGCAGTATAAAAAATAATGTACCAGGCCAGGGATTTAGCTCAGTGGTTCCAGTATCTGCTTTGCAAGCACAAGGTCCTGAGTTTGATCCCTGGTAATCACATACCACAGTGCCAGATGTGGTCTCACACTCATCAGCAGTCAATATCACATACCACAATGCTGGACATGGTGGCTCACATCTGTAATCCCAGCAGTCAGGAGGCAGAGGCAGGAGGATTGCTGTGAGTTCAAGGCTTGCCTGGGCTGCACAGTGAGCTCAGGGCCAGGCTGAACTACAAAGTGAGACCTTCTCTCAAAATAAAACAAAACAAAACAAATTCATGTACCATCAAGTTTACCATTTTAGGGCTGAGTGTGTAATTCAGAGGTAGAGCACTTGTCCAGTACACACAACGCTGTGGGTTCGATTCTCAGCACTGAAATAGATAAATAGAGAAAGAAAGAGAGAGAGAGAGAAAAAGAGAGAGAGAGAAAGACAGAGAGAGCCATTTTAACCACTTCTAAGGGTACAGTCCGCTGGTGTGAGCTATATGTGCATTGTTGTGCCAAAGATCTCTAGAAATTTTTTATCCTGCAAAACTAACATTTTTTACACACTAAAACCCCCCGCTGTGTTCTCCATTCTCCAGCCCCTGGTAATTATGCCACTCTACTTTTCTGATTCTATGAGCTTGATAACCTTTGATAGCTCATATAAGAGGAATCATACAGTATTCATTTTTTATCACTGGCTTGTTTCATTTAGAGAATGCCCTAATTTCATCCATGGTATAATGTATTATTTTTTATGGCCAAATAAAATTCCACTGTATGTGTAGACCACATTTCCTCTATTTACTCAGTTGTTGATGGACATTTAGGTTGTTTCTATTTCACGACGGACACTGGTGTGCAAATATATCCTTATGATCCCGTTTTTAATTATTGTGGATTCATATTAAGAAGTGGGATTGCTGGATCATATTCTCCTTTTAGTTCTTTTTTAGGAACTTCCATACTGTTTTTCATAGCAACTACACCATGTCACATCCTTTTACCAGTTTTTAAGGATATAATTGAGTGCTGTGAAGAATATTCACAATATGTGTTGGCAGCAACATTATTCACTTCCATGAATTTTTCATTAGCCCATTAAAGAGTGACTTTCCCTTTCTCTTCCCTCCCTCTATTCTATCTTTACAGACTTGCCAATTATAGGTCCCCATATGGGTGGAATTATATAGTGCTTGTCATTTGTGTCTGGCCTTTCTTAGTGTAATATTTGCAAGATACATTCACATCATAGTATTTATCAAAATAAATTCTTTTCAGATACCAAGGATTTAAGCCAGGACCTTTGCACTGAGCTTCATCTCCAGCTCTTTTCCTTTTATTTTGAGAGAATCTTGCTATCTTATGAAGTTGCCTAGGCTGAGCTTGAACTTGTAATCTTTTGCCTCAGTCTCCCAGAGTACCAGGATTACAGGCAAGTGCCACTATGTGCAAGAAATTTCATTCTAGTAAATGACCGAATAATATTCTTTTTAATATACATTACCACATTTTGTGTATCCATTCATCTGTTAATAGACACTTGGATTATTTCCATCTTTGAGCTGTTCTGCATAAAGTTGCTATCAACGTTAGTGTATAAGTATCTACTTTAATCTTTGCTTCCAATTCTTTGGGGAATGTAGGAGTGAAGTCACATGGTAACTCAGAAACATTTGAGTCAATAGTGGCAAGGGTTCTAGATAGCGCACCCTCTTTCTCAGCTCTACATAAGTAGCCATGGACAAATGTTTAGAGTGGATGTCTTTCGGTTGGTATTCACCTTCTGAACCAATCAGTTGTCACCAGAAGTCATATGAAAACAAATGTACCGGACAGCAGAGGACGGGCATATTCCTTTAGAAATGAGTTAGGGGACACAAGGTGTGACTGACACTTAAATATGAGATCAGTAATAGCCCTGGACAAGTTGGAACAAATCATGGATGTAGTTCAATTAATATTTGCTGGATAAATAATAAATTGGGCATTTAGAACCATTTCATAATTGATGTCTCAACATCCAATTTATTTCAAGTTGCCCAGTAATTCAACTTTTTCTTATTGTATCTGAAAAAGATGATTTTTTCTGACACTCTCAGAAAAGCCTACCAATAAATATGCAGGCTCTAGAGACAGATTGACTGGGTTATTCTTGTTTTGTTTTGCTTTGCTCTGTTTGTTTTTATTTCTTCTTTTTTCCCCCCCTCTGCCTTCTCCTCTTTCCTGTACCCAGGGTCCTGGGGATACTAGGTAAGTGATATGATAACTGGCTTCAATTTCAGATAAGCTCTTGTCTGTCCAGGAGCCCTTGTGCAAGTTACTCATCCAATTCTCTGACTTGTTTCCTTATCTTTAAAATGGAATAAAAATCAGACTTGCTTCATAGGACTATTATGTCAGTTGAAACAGTGAGGATGATGCATTTGCCTGGGTTCTTGATAGCTCAAGTCTAGATTTTCAAAGTATTATTTTTGTGAACCTGGGGCGAGATTGTGACATGTGGTAGTTGATGTGAAATTGTTTCCAGTCTTTCGATTAGCTTTCTTCTTTAAATTTTTATTGTTATTTACCTGTCTGCAGTACATAATGATTATCTTTATCATGGGGAGTTGGTGCGTGTTCATCAAATATGGTCATTTCCTTTGTGTCCCCTCTCCTTCCACTCTCTCCACTTCTAGGTCCTTTTTGCATCTGCTAAATAAAGCTCTGTCTTTCTCTCTGGACTGGTTTTCTTGTGTCCTCTCCCAATCTCCCCCACCCTTTGTTAACAGTAAAGAAAAAAGAATCTGCCGGTTGTGGTGGCTCACGCCTGTAATCCCAGCACTCCGGAGGCAGAGGCAGGAGGACTGCTGAGTTCATGACCAGCCTGAAGTACAAGGCTGTCTCAAAAAACTAAAAATTTGTGTATAGGGGGGTGGGGGTTGCAAGGCGGGGAGGGGGAGGGGGAAAATGAGAATCAAGTCATGTCATATTCTGATACAAACTCTTAATGTTGAATGAGAAGATGACGTACATTCATAATGTACCAATAAAGATTTGAATTTTTTAAAAAAAAGTAAAAAAGAAAAAAAAAAGAATTTCCTCTTCCTTTATTTCTGTGTGAGTCTCTATTCAGCCATCATCCTCACACTTCCTGCCAGCTGCTGTCACAGGTCACTGTTACTTCCGGTTGTATAATTTCTCCTTTCATTATTCACATTAGACCAGAGGTTTTCACTTGGGACGTTTGGCCAGCTCATAAAAAGACTCTCTGGCCCCACCTTCAGGAAGTTGGGCTCAACTGGTCTTCCAGGGAGCCAAGGGCTTCCTATGAGCCACCTGCATTGAGAACCATTCTACAAATATTTATTGAGCGCAGAAATTCTACTGTAGGGTGGGATGGGATGAGGTTGAATAATAGCAGTGACCAGAAGCAAGGACTTTGCCTTCTCTGAATGTCTTGGATTTCTCAGAGTCTGGATTCTAGAAATGACTCCATAATGCTTGTGACATGGATGAATGAGTTACCTTTGGCCTTCTCATACTTAATGTACATCTTTTTAGATTCCTTCCACTAGACCTTCAGTCCGAGGATGACAATATGTCCAAGTGCCTAATGCAATGCCTGGCACGCAGCAGGTGCTCAATAAACGGTACTTTAATGCCAAATATATATTTTAAAAAATTCATACTCTGTATTTGGTATAGCCACTTGGGCTTCAAGAATATTATACTGATAACATTAGGGAATCCCTACAAATAAACAGTCAGAATCAGGCATCGTCTGGCAAAGGGAACGCACTACTACCTCAACAGCCATTTCACAGGCTGACGCATCCCTGTGGGCACCCGGCAAGGACCTCCAGCCACACACACCGCGGCTGCGAGCGGCTCTGAGCAGAAGGGCTCTCCCTGCCCCCTCTCCCCGCGCAGCTTGCTCTGCCCCCCGCCTCCTCCTCTCCGCCCACTCTCGCCGCGGTCGCCTGGCGGCGGTCGCTTTGTCTCGTGGGCTGGTCCCCGGCGGCTCCCTCCGCGAACAGCTGCTGCCCGCGGGAGGACTCGGCGCGAGAGCTGTCCGGCGCCCCGGTGCTGAAACCCCGGACCCTCGCCATCCGCTACTACCATGTAAGGCCATGAAAAGGGCTCTTCCTGGCGCAGCGCGGACATGGAGGAGGACTTATTCCAGCTCAGGCAGCTGCCGTGAGTACCATGGGGGCGAGTGAGAGGCAGACGGGCTTTCTTTTAAGAAACGCAAAGCTGCAGGGAGTGCATCTCTGCCTGGCTTCCTGAATTTGTAGAGAACTGTTTCAAAGGAAGGAATTAGGCCTGGAGCAGATAAGCCATTTTCCTACCCCAGCAACCCAGCGTCTGTTTCTCTGACTCAGTTCCATTTTCCAGATCGGTCAGGATCGTACCAGGAGTCATGGGTATCATATTTTCCCTTCTAATTGCTCTCCCTCCTCCAGGGAATTGTGAGGTCTGTGTTTGGAGAGAGGGCTACTGTTTGGAAATGTGGATTGAATTGATGAGTTTGTGCAGTGACCTGGGTCCTTCCCAGCCCTCCTCCTGTGCTGAGAAATTCTAATTTTTCTGCAAGGTCTTTGGGAAATAAATGAGACGATGTTGCAAACTGGTTTTTAAAAAGGCGAGATGCCTTCCTAGAGAAGAGGCTTGAGCAAAGTCCTGTTGTTTATGGAGTAAGGGAGACAGAGAGGCTTGTGCAGCCTTGCTGAAACCTCTTGCCTTCTTCTGAATGGAAGGGTTTTCTAACATGTAGCTAGAGTGAGACTCGCTGTCGTGAACATCAAGAATATGCTCCTTGGGGGACAAGAATTTTTCAGGAATACCAGATTGGCTTCAAGAATCCTGGGAGATTACAGCCAGGCAATGGAATGAACAGGGGCCTTGCAGAGGGGCTTACCGATTTTTTTCTACCACAAGCAGATCGTGATTTGTTAAGCAAATTCCAAGAGATTAAGAGAGGGCATTTTTTTAAAAAATGCATTTCTGATGGGTTTTGCTTTCACTTTCAGAATCACTAGCCATTTGGATGGTAAAGTAGATTCTTATTTGGGTTTGTTGGAAAAGATACATTATTAACAGTTATGTAGCATGTGTGTATTTTCTTGATAAAAAAATGATGTATTTTGTTTGTTCTTTGAGCTCCTAAAGAATTCTCCCAAGTGACTTTTAGTGTGCCTGACAGTGCTCTCTGAGGCTGTACCAAAGGGGATTGTAATGCTTACTTATCAATCAGTATAAAATTAACTTTTATTTAAAAATGTATTTAATTTAGGTTTTATTAATTGATTCTCAAATACCATGACTTAGGAATATACTATTACTTCACAAATGCTGAAGGATGCCCACGTATAACAACCAGAGGTCAATGTATAAGTGTATAAAAATGTAACTGTCTGAGTGCAGACCTCTCCAGGAAAACATACCATTTTTGTTGGAAATGAATATGTTCAAAAACCATACTATTATCTCAAATTCAAAAATTCAAAAAATTATAAAATTTGGTGCCAAGAGTAAGAACACATTGGAGTATATATTGGAACTTTAGCTTTAATGATATAAATTTTCAAACAGCATCACACTGTGTGAATTTTGAAAAAGATTTATGTATCTTAATCTAATATGTAGATGTGCTGTTATTATAACAATTCTTTCCTTAATTAAAAAAGAGTAAAAAAATAAGAGGTGAACTCGGGAGTAGAGCACATAAAAAAATTAATTTAGCTTTTAGCTGGCGGAGGTAGCTTAGTGGGACAGTGAGTGCCGAGCAGGTATGAGGCCTCTGAAAAAGTAACTTAGAGCTAGGCATGGTGGTGCACACTTGTAATCTCAGCATTCTGGGAGGCTGAGGCAGGAGGATCAGAAACCTCACCTGAGTTATACAGCAACTTATCAAGACTTCATCTCAGAAATTTAAAAAATAAAACAGGCTAGGAGTGTAGCCCATTGTGAAGGTTCTACACTCCATTTCCAGCACCTTAACAATTAATTTGATTTTAATATATATATATTATAAATGAAATTAACATAGTAAATAAAGTTCAGGAAAAAAAGCACAGAAAGGAAAAGTAAGTCTCCCTCTTCTCAAGCGCCAATCTTATTACCCAGAGTTGTTTCTTGATTATTCTTTCTGATGTTTTGTAGACATAAGTGCCTAGAATGTCAGTGAGAGGTTAAATTGTGTACTGTTTGAGAACGCTTGTTTTGAAAGAGATAAAGCAAAGGTTCAAATCATGATCCTGCCAACTGTGTTTCTTCAAGCAAATAAGTTAGCCTTTCTGAGACACTAGTTTTCTAGCTATAAAACTGATTATCTGGGATGAAGATGTGACTCAGGGGCAAAGCATGTACAAGACCCTAGGTTCAATGTCCAGCATCCTTCCTAAAAATGATATTATAAAAATACTTGTTTCATAGGGCTATTATGAAGGTAAAATGAGATCATGTACGCTAAATGCTTGGCAGACACAAAATAACAGATTAGTGTTTACATTATTGATACATTTAAAATCTTTTAGAAAAACAAATTATGTGGGTTCATTATTGCTGGACTCCCAAAAATTGTTATCTGAAAACCCCAAAATGCATTTGAATGAAGTGAAAATTAGCCCTGAAATACATTGACCTCAATTTAAAAAAAAAAACAACAGTAAGCTAAAGCAGAGCCATGTGAATCTGAGTGGGTTACAAATCACGACTGAGATTTTTTTAAAACCACACCCTGCATATATTAGGCACAGATTGCAGGCAGCAGATTTCCTGGGAGCAATATGGTTTAAAAAAAAAAAAAAAAACTCAAGCGCCTTGGGGAAGGTTGGCAAGAGTGGACTTTGAAACAGACTCAGTCTCGTGGGAGGCCACGTGTTAATAGATTATAAGCCACTAAGTAGTTTACAGGGTCAAGGGAGGGGGAAAAGGAGTGAGGGTGCCTAAGGAAAGGGACCTTCCTTGAGCTTGGGGACACCTTCACATAGCTCTGGGGTGGCTGGCCCATTGGAAATCACAAACCCCTCTCTGCCTTTTACCCGCTGTTCACCCAAGGACTGTGTCATAAATAGGAGGTTCAGGTGGCTGGGGTTCTGTATCCACTTCTGCCTTATTGGGTGCCTTTGTAGAAGTCCAACTTTTTCTTTAGGTCTCTTCTAGGATAATTTCTTTTTATCCAGGGCTAGAGATTGAATGAACCCAAGGCTTCACATGGGCAAACACTCAACCACTCAGCTATATCCCATGGAATGAGTCTTGAAAGTAAGTTTTCCAGACCACATGGATGGACAGACACACTGACCGATTTATTCACTCATCTGATGATTTAGTTGGGTACCGACTGTACACAGGAACCTACAGCTGAATAGGACAGGACTGCCTTTGCCTTCGAGGAGTTCACAGTAACGAGCTCCGTTTTCTACATGTGGCTATTTAGATTTAAGATTAAATTATCTATTTTATGTATGAAATAATTCACATAGTTTAATATATCATATAAATATGTAAACATTTAAAAATCAATACTCGAGTCTTTGCAAATACAGTGCAGCAGCATTTTCCTAGCAAGAACAGGGCCCTAGGTTCAATCCCCAGCATCATAAAAACAAAAAACAAATGCTAACCACATTTCAAATGTCCAGTAGGCCATCATATTATGCAGCATAAGTCTAGAGTGCTTCCACGGATGCAATAATTTCCCAAGTTCTGTTGAATGTCACTGGTCCAATGAAAGAGGTGGACACTGAACATGTTACTACACACATAGAGGATCATCTTGAGAGCTATCAAATGCTTGTGTAGGGCAAGGAGACTAGTTCTAGATGGGGAAGGGGACGAGTGAGGGAAGACTTCTTTGAGGAAGTGACATTTGGGCTGAGCTCCAGGAGATGTGGATAAGTCATCCAGGAAAAAAGAGAAGGGATGAGGAGAATTCCAGCAGAGGGAACCACATGGGTGAAATGAATAGGAAAAGCTTGACACACCATGATCAATTGATAATGAACACTTACCTCAAGGGAAGTCTGCCCAGGATGGAAGGACCTGGCCATACAGGGCCTAGCAGTAGGTGACAAGGAGTTAGGACCTGATCTTGGGTGCACTCTCTCCTTCCTTACAAAACCTGTTTTTCAAGCTAAAGCTCAGGCCCAGTACTTCCCCCAACCTTCCCCTGGCTTTTTCTGGATTTAACCAGTAAGAGATGTAAAATATGGCATCAGAGTCAGGCACAGCTGGCTTCAAACTCTGGCTCTGCCATTTGCTACTGAGGTGGTCTGGGGCCAGTACTTCGTCTTGCAAAGGCAGGTCCCACCTGTACAGCTGGAGGTGTCATTGTACCTATGAGGCTGTGTTGTCATGAGCAGTGAGGAGCTAATCCTTGAGATGTTCTCAGTGCCCAGCCTGGCCCAGGGCGAGGGCTCCTGAGTGGTGCTGGGCTTCCTCCATGCTGCTTTCCTCCTTCTTTCTCAACTTGCTCAAGCTCTAAGGCCCCTGGAAGCCGCAGTCTCCTTTGCAGAGCACTCAGAAAATGTCTGATTTGGTGTGAAAGTGTGTGCCCAAGTTTGAAGTCTTTCTTTTTTTTTTTTTTTTTGGTTCCAGGGATCAATCAGGACTTTGCACTTGCTAGGCAGATACAGCACCACTGGGCTATATCCCCAGCCCTAAACTCACACTCTTGGTCTTTCTTCTATTCTGTTGACCTTTTGGCTTCTCCTGTTGAAGATCATAGTCACCCCACCCACCCCATTTGGGTTAAAAACTTTGGAGTCAATGTAGACTCCTTTTTCACCTTACAGGAAATCCTGTCCGTCCTGCCTCTGAGCTTCACTTGACTCCTGCCCCATCTTCCTCCCCTCTGCTGTGACCCCAGGCTCAGGTCCCCACCCTCTCTCACCAGGAGGGCTGCATTGGTCTCCAGGCTGGTCTCTGACTCCTGCACTCTCCGCATCCCAGTCCAAGAGCAGCCGGAGCTCTCTGCTCAGAAGCCTCACAGGGCTCCCATAGGCCTCTTCTCTCCCACTTCCCGTCCTACTCATGCCACTGCAGCCACTCCAGGCTCCCTGCTTTCCTCAAACCTCTCAGGTGGGCGCCTGCCTCAGGAGCACCATTCCCTCCACACAGACGGCTCTTCTCCAGGGTATTGGCTGTGATAGTAAAGTGTCAAATGCTATTTTCTCCCTGAAATGTACCCTGATTATTTAAAATTGAAGTCCTATGGGGCCGGGGATTTAGCTCTGTGGTTCCGGCGCCTGTCTTAGAAGCGCAAGGACCTGGGTTCGATCCCGGGTAACCACATAACAATACTGGGCGTGGAGACTCAACCAGTACCACATACCACAGTGCCGGGTGTGGTGGCTCACATCTATAATCCCAGCACTCGGGAGGCAGAGGCAGGAGGATTGCTGTGATGTGAGTTTGAGGCTGAGCTCAGGGCCAGCCTGAACCATAAAAGCGAGACCCTGTCTCAAAAAAACCTAAAATAAAATAAAATAAAATAAAATAAAATAAAATAAAACTGAAGTCCTGGGGCAGGGATATAGCTCAGTGGCACCGCTGCCTGCCTGGTAAACACAAGGTCTTGAGTTCTATCCCTGGTACTGCTAGATAAATAAATTTTTTAAAATGATAAAATTACAGTCCTCTGTCACACCCACACACACACACAAACACACACACCCCCCAAAACAGAGCATGCAGATTTTAGCAAGGATGTAGAGACATCAGAATTATTGTACCCTGTTGGTGGGTGTATAAAGCAGTGTTGCTTCTGTGGAAAATGGTATAACAGTTCCTCCAAACATTAAAAATAGATTTCCATATGATCCAGAAATTCTACTTCTGGGTACACAATCAGCTCTTCCTATTTGGGACTGCCACGTCACTGGATCCAACCAATCAAAACTACTTGGAAAAATTGTGTCTGCCCCGAACACATGCAGACATCTTCTCTCATCGTGATCCCTTAAACAAGATAATACAAGAGCTTTTACATAAGAGTATAATAGCGTTTACATTGTGTTAGGTATTACGAATGATTTAGAGATGATTTAAAGTGTACGGGGTGATGTGCAAAGGCTTTGCCATTTTATACCAGGGATTTAAGCATCTATAATAACCCAGAAGAATTAAAGGTGGTGTCTTTTTTTTTTTTTTTGAGACAGGGTCTTGCTTTGTAGTTCAGGCTGGCCCTGAGCTCAGCCTCAAACTAACATCACAGCAATCGTCCTGCCTCTGCCTCCCAAGTGCTGGGATTACAGGCGTGATTACCCAGCACTGTGGTGTGTGGTACTGACTGCTGGTGGGCGTGAGTCTCCACGCCCAGTATTGTTATGTGGTTACCGGGGATGGAACCCAGTCCTTGCACTTGCAAGACGGGCGCTGGAACCACTGAGCTAAATCCACAGCCCTAAAGGTGGTGTCTTGAAGAGATATTTGTATACCCTTCTCCATAAGTTGCTAAAACATAGAGGCTACCCCTGTCCATCAGCAGGTAAATAGATAAAGTGTGGAATAGTCACTCAGTGGAATATCACATGACCTTGTGTAGCATGCAGCCTTCCTCACTGGAGTGAGAGCTTCCAGGGTAGTAACTTGGCGTATTCCAAGTGTGGGGGAATTCCTGTAGATTTCATCTAACGGCGGATCACCGCAGTCCAGAACAGACCAGTCTATGTTGGTCAAAGGATCATGAAAACTTTATAAATTAAAAAAAAAACAAACAAACTAGAATAGTCCACCCACCCTCTGTATTATTTTCCCTGGCAGTTGGGACCACCATTCTTACATTGGTTACTGGGCATCACAGTCGATGAGGAAAGATAAGACACAGTTTCCTTTCTTCACGTTTGCTCTTCTGTTTCCCTATCTCCTTTGACTCAGGAGGTTGAAGGATTTTACTTTGACCTACTGACTACAGGACTCTTCTTTAAGCAGAGATGTAGCTCAGTGGTGCTGTGCACCTGCCTCGCAAGTCCTGAGAGTGAGGAGTTTGATCCATGATACCAGAAAAAAAAAAAAAAAGACTGTTCTTCAAATACACACTTTTATTGGCAAAAATCATATGTATTTGTTGTGTGCAACATGTTTTGGATATCTAAGTGTTGTCAAATGGGTAAATCAAGATAATTAGCATGTAATTCTAGGCACGATGGCACGTACCTGTAATCCCAGCACTGTGAGAGACTGAGGTAGGAGGATTATGACTTTAAGCTCAGCCTGGGCAATTTAGCAAGACTCCATCTCAAAACTTAAAAAAAAAGAAAGAAAGAAAGAAAGAAAGGGATAAGAATGTGATTTAGTGTGAAGGCCCTGGATTAAATCCTCAGTTAAAAAAAAATGTTAACTACAGCCTCCAAGTGGAGCAGTAGATCTGTTTAACTCATTCCCCTTGTTTAACTGAAAGTTTCTATCACGTAACCACACTTCCTCTGCCAGCCCCCAAGCCCTGGTACCCACCATTCGGGGCTCTATTTCCATGAGTTCAACTTTCTCCAATGTTATATATAAGTAAGATCATGTAGTCTTTGTCTGTGCCTGGCTTATTTTACTTAACAGGATTCTCTAGGTTCATCCATGTTGTCCCGAATAATAGGATTTCTCTCTATTTTGTGGCAGAAGAGCATTCTATTGTGTACATGACACATATTCTTTACTGATTCATCCACTGATGGACATACAGTCTGGTTCCATGTTTGCTGTTACAAATAATGCTTTGGTGATTACATGAATATCCTGCTTGAAATTGTCCCAGGTCAACTCCTTGGGCCCAGATGAACCCTGAAAGAACTCCTCTTTGAGTTCTACAGGGAAAACCAGAAATAGATGTTTCCTCTAACTCAGGAGACACAGAAACACAGGACAGGGGTAAGAGGCAAAGGCACCCATAAGACTTCCTGCTTCTGCCCCCGAGACTCAGTGAGACAAAGAAAGAAATCCTTGACCAACAAGCAGACATGGTATTGACTGTCCCCTACTCCAGACAAAAAGTAGGGCATTGTTGCAGTAACTGGGGGAATCCCCTAAAGCTTTGTAATTTTGAGTTCAGAACCACACGTATGCCCCTCATTTCAAGCACAGCTTCCTTTCATGCCACCCAGCTTTGCTCTGGGGGATACAGATGTCAGTGACTTAGGGAACAGTTTGGAGGCCAAAGAAAATCTTACAAAGAGGTTGTGGTTTGAGTAGCCTTAGGGTGAGCTGTTCAAGAGACCACTCGGCTAGACAGTGGCTTGTAATCCCACCCATGTGGTCTTCAGTGGGCTGTTTTAAAGATGCCAGATTAGTGGCGCATGCCTAAAATCTCAATACTTGGAAGGCTGAGACAGGAGATTTGCCACTAGTTCGAGGCCATCACAGGCTACCCAATGAACTCAAGATCAGTCTGAACTATATAGCAACACCATGTCTTAAAAAAAAAACAAAAACAAACAAACAAACAAAACAATATTATAGATTAGGATTGAGGGTAAAAGCTCAGGGGCAGAGCACTTGCCTAGCATGCATATGGCCCTGAGTTTGATTTCCAACACTAGAAAAAAAAAAGGAATTGTGAATATTTGCATGTGTGATCTTACACAATTTGTTCAATTTCCCCCAACGCATAAATGGGGTGTGTGGGTCTCTGTTAAGGATTTTGAGCCCTGAAAGACTGTGGGGGTGCCCAGTGCCATCTTCAGTTGTGGTGACTGTCGTGGTGGTATGAACAGCATCGCCTTTGGGTCTTTAACTGAGGGCTTCCCGACCTTGACGTTACTGACATTTTTATTCCAGACACCAGTCTTGTGAGAAACTGCCTGTGTGTTGTGGACTATTTAGCCATATCCCTGGCCTCTAGCCACTCAGAGACACGAGCCATTCCCCACTCTCCATGCTGGTGGTGACGAAACTGCCTGCAGACATAGCCTCTGTCCCCCGAGGGCTAAACTGCCCCTGGTTGAGAAATAGTGCTCTTGGGTGTGTACTTTAGACAATGAATTATTTAGCTCTAATTTCCAGAGCATCTTCATATTTCTCTTTAAACTTCACTTCTTTGTCTTTAATCCAGTTGGGTCCCTAAAACCTGATAAGGTGTGCATCGTCCATGAGCCTCAGGGTACCTTTGGCAAAAGACTAAGTTCCACAAAGACAAAACACTAGTGTGAAACAGAGAAGGTCTTCACTGTGTGGTTGTCGAATGACTATGTGAATACAAATGGACAAAGACAAATCACCTGGAAAATGGTAGCACCGGGCTCCTGTTCTTCCAGCAGAAGAGTTGGCTGGCCTCTCCATGAGGCCACAGCAGAGAACCATGTGCCGGGCCCTGCTCAGTCCAACCTAGGTTTGCATCCTGACTTTCCAGTTCACTCTGCAAGTAGATAATCTTCTCTGGGTCTCATCACCTGTCATATGGTGAGCATGAGGCCACCTGCCTCATAGGGCATAAAGTTGTCTTGAATTGATGTTCACAAAGTTCTCATTAGACCTATCAGCACATACATGGTAAGGGCACCATGAGAGTTAGCTATTTTTTATTTGTTACCATGACCTTTTGTTCATTCAGCGTATGAGCCAGTGGTCTGCTATCCAGGTAATAAGTACAATAGTGTTCAGGTTGATGGGGGTGGTGGGAAGAGAGAGCTAAAATTTCTACCAGTTGTAGACTTCTAAACATTCACTTTCTTCTTCTTTGTACCCTGAAGTTCAAGCTCTTTTCATTGGGTCCAACTTGAACAAGTACCTCCCTTCGGATCAGAGAGTCCACAGCACTCTGAGCTTGGCAGTTGGTTTCATGCTTCCTTTTCAGTCTGAGAGATTCAGGAAGCTCAGATGAAAAGAGTAAAACTTTCTCATCTAGAGACCATTGTCAAGTCACAGGCTCTAATTTAAGGAACTGATGGTATACACAAGATCTTTAAGTTGGCAGCTACTTCCTTAAGTTTTATTCTTCCTCAAATAGCAAAATTATGTAAAATAAATGTTCCCAGCTATTTTAGTAAATGATAATATATATAATAACAAATGCCAAGGACTATGTACAAAGGAATGAGCCCGTTTTAAAGCTCTCATATTTTTAACATATGTCACTGCTATTTTCTTTTTCTATCACATTCCACTTTTTTTCTGCTTCGGGAAATCTTGGCTCATGTGGTTGATAAATACTTTTAGGAACCCATCTGATTCAAAATGCAGTCTGGCTTTCTGAATATACTTCAGTGTCGAAGTTTCTTTTTATTAGTTTGTTTTGGTAGTGCTAGGCCTTGAATACCAGGATACCATGTGCCAGGAAAGTGCTCTACCATTGAGCTATATATCCCGCCTTTAAATTTTTTCCTTTTTTTTGTGACAAAATTTTGCTATGTTGGCCAGGCTGAGCTTGAATTTGTGATCCTCCTGCCTCAGTCTCCCAGAATACTGGGACTATAGGCATATCTCACACCTACCTCTTTTTATTTATGTTTTAACTCTAGGAGGTGGAGGCAGGAGGACCTCAAATTCAAGTCCTGTCTAGGCAACTTAGTGAGATTTTGTTTCAAAATAAAAAAGTTGGGGTAGCTTAGGTGAAGACCCTAGGTTCGATCCCCAGTACCACTACTGAGAAAGAGATAAACAGATAGACAGAGAGACAGAAAGATCTTGAGCACTGGGAGAAATACACTGGGCACAATGAAAGGCTCCTGATGGAGTCAGGTGGGACTGTGATGTTCCAAGTGTGGAATAAGTAAAGTGTGCTATGAAATGGGCTCCAGACAGAAATCTCAACATGCACAGGGCTCCCCGACTCAACAAGAAACTATAAAATAAACAACATTAATAGGCTGCCACCATGGTAGTCATAGAAGATGAAAGGACAGAAAATCATTAAGGGAAAGAAGAAAATGAGTGTTTACGTACATCATCAATTTGCTTCTCCTCCTCCTCCTCCTGTGTGTGTGTGTGTGTGTGTGTGTGTGTGAATTTTGAGATAGGTTCTTGCTAGACTTGAATTTGGAATCCTCCTGCCTCAGTTTCCCAGAGCTCTGCCATTATAGGCATGTACCACCATGTCTGGCTCAAATACTGCTGTTAGCAGACAAAGGCTAGAAGGGCCTCTGAAGCCCACCTTCTAAGCATACGTCCTAGTCTAAGAGGCCTGGTCTCTGAGGCTTTGCTCCTAGGTGGCATCTGCTTTTGAGCTGTGAGGGAGGCCTCAGTTCCAGAGTACAGGAATGTTTGGTTGAGTTCTGTGTCCTGAACCTCTAAGGTGGGGGCCAGACTGCAGGCAGCCAATTGGTTAGGTTGCCAGGGCGAGGTCCCTGGACAGGACTATTTCATGACGGGGAAGGGGCCGCAGAATCCTTTGTCTAACTCTGGCCTAGGAAGATAGCTCCCAGACCAGCCACAGTCAGCAGCACAGAACTATTTCCATCTGCAGCTCAGACCTCTTGTAACCACTTGTGGGGTTCTGTTTGGTCAAGAACTCTGTAGCAGGTGGTATCTTTAGTTGTGCCCATCGATTACAGCACTAGAACACACCATTTTCCTTACCTGCCAAGCCCACACACATAGGCCAGTGCAGCTCAGGCCTCACATGTATCCCCCAGACATAGGAATGCTCGGAGAGGACAGACTTGATGCCCAGGAGCTTGAACCAAGGGATTTAATGCCATAGACAGCCAGACTAATCTAGGGCAACTGCTTTTACTTCTCAGGGTATCTGATTTCTCCTTAATAAAATCGTATAATAATCATACCTCCCTCTCGGTTGTCAAGGTAACAGGGGATCTCATAAACCAGAGGGTTTTCAACAAGGACACTGAGATTGTGGAAAAAGACAGTCTCTTCCATAAAGGATACTAGGAGTAATAAATAGCCACAGGCAAAAGAATGAAGTTGGACTCTTAGTTTATACCTTATTAAAAAGTTAACCCCCAAATGTAGCAAAGACCTAAGCTTAAAAAAATACTTTCAGAAGAAAATACATAATGCCTCAGTTTATAAGCGCTTCTGTTCACAATTTGGTTCTGAAACAAAAGTATTCAACTATATTTTGCTTCCACTCACAAATGCCACATTAAGGGACAAAAGTAACGACGGCCATCTTCCTCACACAAATAGAAATGGAGTCATCTTCCTCCAAATCCTAAAACAAATTAAGTTCATGAACCAAGTGCCACTGTACGGGGAAAGCTTCTTGACACTGGATTTGACAATGATTATTTGGATATGACAAGAAGAGTGCAGATAATAGGACTGGAGATGTGGCTCAGTGGTTGAGCACTTGCCTAGTACATGTGAGGTCCTGGGTTCATTCTCCAGCACTAAAAAAAAAAGGAAAAACACAAACAATACAGGTATGGTGGGACACACCTGCAATTCTAGTGCCTGGAGGGCTGGGGCAGGAGGATCACAAATTTGAGGCCTTCTGTACGTGGCCATTTGGTATTCCCAGTATCATTCATTGAAAAGGAGGGAGATGGAGAGAGAGAGAAATGGAAGATAGACAAATAGGAAATAGGAGATTTTTTTTCAAGTAGATGGAGGAACAAGAGATGGAAGGAAGTGGAGGGAGGAGAGGGAAAGAGGATGGTGATAAAATGATGAAAGAGAAAATGATGAAAATAAAGCTTTTCAAATGGGAAAGGGATCAAGAGTTGGAGAGGGAGTGGGGAGGGCGCAGAGGGGTGGGGGATAGAAAAAGAAAAAGGAATTAAGATTTATTATGTACACTTATCGACTCCCTCATGATAATTGTAATCATTATGTACTATATCAAAATAAAAAGATTCGGTGTCTCAAAAGATCACATTCAACACAGCAAGAATCAGGCAGGCCACTGACTGAGAGAAAGCATTTGCCAATCACGTATCTGATGAAGGTTCAATGTCCAAAATCTGTAAAGAACTAAAGCTCAACAACAAAAAACAACTCTATTTAAAGGAGCTGGAATGAAGATCGCTTCAAAAAAGATGGACAAAGGGCCCAAAAGCTTGTGAGATGTTGTTCAAAATTAGGAAAACGTAAGTCAAAACCACCCTGAGAGACCATTTCCCACCCACTAGAGAGGCTGGTATCAAACAAAAGGAGCAAGTGTTGGTGGCATGTGGAGATGTTGGAGCCCTTGTCCACTGTAGTGGGAATATAAAATGCTATAGCAGTTCCTCAAAATTTCATTCTTTTCCAGCAATTTCACTTCTGGACCTGTACCCCAACAAAAGTGAAAACAGGGATGCAGACCGTCTGCGTGGTCATGTTCTTTACAGCATTATTTGCAGCACCCAAGAGAGAGAAGGAATCCAAGATTCCATCAGTGGATGAGTGGACAAACTCTGGAGTATCCAAACTGTGGAGTATTTTCTTTGGAAAAAGAATGGAATTCTGGGCGTGTGGGTCAGTGGGAGACCATATGTCTTGCACATGTGAGACCTGTGTTCCATCGTTAGTGCTGCAAAAATAATCCTGACACATGTCCACCCATAAATGAAGCTTGAAGGAATTGTGCTAAGGGGAAGTAAGCCAGGCACAAAAGGACAAAGGTTGTGTGTTCCCGCACAGAGGCACAGTTGCTAGGACTGTTAAATTCAGAGAGATAGTAGTAGAATGGTAGTTTCCAGGAACTGTGGGGTAGGAAGAAAGGGGAGTTAGTATTTAATGGGTACAGAGTTCTGCTCGGGAAAGATGGAAGAGTTCAGAGCACAGATGACAGAGATGGGTACACGACGATGTCAATGTCCTTAGTGCTGAGAACTGTGTCATGAAAGTGGTTAAAATGACAAATTTTATGTTACATGTATTGTATAATGCCCAAAGTAAAAAGAATCCCCATTTTAGGCTCTGCTTGAAGGTAACCCAGACTATAACACTATTATTTCCAGGGGCTAGGGATTTAGCTCAGGGGTTCCAGCACCTGTCTTGGAAGCGCAAGGACCCAGGTTTGATCCTGGGTAAACAAACACCACAAAGTCAGGTGTGGTGATTCATGACCTCCAGCAATCAGTACCACATACCACAGTGCCAAGCATGGTATCTCATGCCTATAATTCCAGCACTTGGGAGGCAGAGGTAGGAGGATTGATGAGTTCAAGGCTGAGTTTAGAACCAGCCCAAACTATAGAGCCAGACCTTGTCTCCAAAAAAAAGGTTCAGTGTGATTTCTCAATGGGGATGATCATGGTCCCCACCTCTCAGGGTTACTATGAAGAGTAAATCAAATATTGGGGCATGCAGAGCCCATTTTCTTTGAGCGGTGTGACCTCCAAAGACGTGAAGGAAACAGACACAGTGGTGTCAGCTGAATTGCAACTGCATAATGCATATTCTTCTGGCTCAACCTCAGTTGAATGGTTAGTCCCTGAGCTGGAGAGCAGTAACAAAGATATTCCTCACCCTGTCTTCCATATACGTTGGTACTGTTGAAATATTTCAAAATAAAACATTTTATGAGAAAGAAGTAGAAGTCAGGCATGGCGGCATGTGTCTCTAGTCCCAGCTACTCAGAAAGCTAACACAGAAATATTGCTTGAACCCAAGAGTTTGATGCCAGATTGGAACACATAACAAGACCTCACCTCAAAAATAAACAACCAAATAAATAAGGAGCTATAGAAGGGCTTGGAGAAGTGACAGTCTTGCATCAGCATTTTGTTGACTAGGAACAAAAGCTTTGAGGCAGGAAGATGGGAGTAGAGCCCTGGCCCTAGGCCTCTTTGGTTATGTGACCTTGGGCAATAACAGCTGCTTTAGTTTGTAAGTCCATCCTGTGATGTGTACATGGCTAAGGAGTTGCTTTGCAGAATGTATCCCCAGTATCGAGTGAGGTGTGATTGTACTTCTACATGGTGTTCAGGTCTAGAACAAGGATATCTTCTTTCACATAGCCTACCATTGGAAGAGGGCCCAAGTGGGGTTGTGCAGTGCCCAGTCTGTCCAGCTGTACATGTCAACCCTGACAGAGAACTTTTAAAGCTGTTAGTCCTTTGCACTCAGCCCAACTTAACAGAAATGCCAGTTCCCAGCTATTTAACATTCCCTGAAGAAAAGCACTCACCTGCCTTGGGTACAAGAGCTATGCATCAAGGCAACTGAAAGGGAGTCTAGTCATCTTGATCAGATTTGCTCTTTCCTCTAGGGTGGTGAAATTCCGTCGCACAGGTGAGAGCGCAAGGTCAGAAGACGACGCGGCTTCGGGAGAGCATGAGGTTCAGATCGAAGGGGTCCGAGTGGGCCTAGAAGCTGTTGAGCTGGACGATGGAGCAGCTGTTCCCAAGGAATTTGCCAATCCCACTGATGGTGAGAGAAATTGCGGGTAGCACATGAGCCTGGGCCCTGCTCAGGGCCTCTGCCATGCCAGGATTGTCTCCTCAGGGAGCACTGTCAGAAAGTTCTCATGAGGGCTGGGGATTTAGTTCAGTGGTTCTGGCACCTGTCTTGCAAGCGCAAGGGCCCAGGTTTGATCTCCAGTGACCTCATATCATACTGGGTGTGGAGACTCACGATCAGCAGCAATCAGTAGCACATGCCACAGTGCCGGGCGTGGTGGCTCACTCCTGTAATCCCAGCACTCGGGAGGCAGAGGCAGGAGGATTGCTGTGATGTGAGTTTGAGGCTGAGCTCAGGGCCAACCTGAACCACAAAGGGAGACCCTGTCTCAAAAAAAAAAAAAAAAAAAAGAAAGAAAATTCTCACGAAGGGCCAGTTGAGTGAGGCTAGAAGTGTGAGCTGGACCTGCGTGGCTCATATCAGCAGGCAAGGTGACCTCACGGCTACTGGCAGTCAGCATGATGGCCGAGGACAGTGACAATGATGATGGGGATGATGACAGTGATGGTGACACAGTGGTGAGGACTGTGAGAGTGCAGTGGTGGTGGTGATGGTGGTGAAGGCAACAGCAGTGTCGCGAGGATGGCGGGGTGATTTGGTTATAATGCTAAGGGAGATGGGGAAGATGACGTGTGGGAGCAGCTGTCACTAGCTGAGGAACTGCTCTGTGACCAGTTCTGTGCTAAGCATGCTGCATGGATTACCCATTTAATCCCCACAACGGTTCCAAATGGAACTAGAATCATGGTTTTCCCCATTTTCTGCAGATGAGGAAACTGCAATACACTACTAGGGTAACAAACACCAATTCACACTTTGGAGAAAATCATGATTGCCATGAGAGACTCTTGGTTCGAGTTTCAGAATGATGATGAAATCTGCAGAGGTTGCCCTTGGAAGGGCCACCCGACATCCTCCTTTAGCATTTTTGGCTTTTTTAAATTAACTTTTTATTTTGGAATCATTTTAGATTTACAATTAGTGTGCCAGTCAGCTTGTTTTTACTGTTACAAAGTAAGTGAGACAATAAACTTCAAAGGAGGGAAGGTTTGTTTTGGGATTACAGTTTCAGAGGTTTCAGTCTATAATTATTTGGTTCATTATTTTATGCCAATGCCAGCACATCAGGCAGGAGAATATGGCAGAAAAGGGTATATACCTCTTGGCAGCTGGGAAAGAAAATAAAGAGAGGGAAAGGAATGTAGTCTCAATATTCTCTTCAAGATCATACCCCCAATAATCTACCAAAGGATGATCACTCTCAGCCACTTTTGGGGGGAAATGATTAGGAATAAAAGACAGACAATTCTCAAGATATAAAGGAGGGACCAGGAGAAGACCTGCCTCAAGTGCACAGATTCAAATAAAACTCGCTCACTTTTATCAGCCAGTGAGACAACAGGTAGAGGGTAGCACACATTTCATGAGGCACAGTAACTACAGAGAATGGGCAGATAAAGATTAAGTTAATGAGGAATCAGATCTTCTCTACATCCAAATACCCACACATAGACAACTGTCCTCAGCAGATGCTGTCTGGCCTCGAGGGTGCCAGGTTATCAGACTTCCACCTGTAGCCTGGTCTCAGGCAAGATCACACTAACCTTGAGACTGCGAGATCTATTATGTAGCCTAGTCCTCAATAGTAACCTAACTTCCTCCAGTCTTTAAGAAGCTTGATAACTTCCAAAGGAACCACAGCTAGGGACCATGCCTTTAACATGCAGGCTATGGGAAAGAATTCAACAAGGCATAGCAGAACACAGAAGATTCCCTCTATTCTTTACTCAGCCTCTCCCAAGGTAAACACCATACTTAATCATGGTGCATTTGTCAAAACTAATGTGTATTTACTAAAATACTTATTAGCTTATAAATTATAATACCTAGCTGGTATTTCTTTCTATTTCTTTTTTTTAGTTATTCTTTTTTTATTTTGAGACAGGGTCTCACTTTGTAGTTCAGATTGTCCCTGAGCTCAGCCTCAAACTCACATCACAGCAATCCTCCCGCCTCTGCCTCCCGAGTGCTGGGATTACAGGCGCGAGCCACCACGTCCGGCACTGTGGTATATGATACTGGTTGCTGCTAGTCGTGAGTCTCCACGCCCAGTATTGTATATGGTTAACCGGGGATCGAACCTGGGCCCTTGTGCTTGCAAGACAGGCACTGGAACCACATGGCTAACTCCCCAGCCTCTTACACTTTGTTTTTCTGAGCATGCATCTAACATATTCCTGGAAAGCATTCAGACATTACAGAAGTATACAAAGTAGAAGAGTGAGTGCTATTTTCACAGAAGACTCTGATAAGAGTTTTTAAAACATCCATTCTGTCCTTCTACCTGTATGGGATGCACACATGCACTGATACCTAATTTTAATACAGAGACAGCTCTCCCGGTACATACCTTTCCACAACTTGTGTTTTCTACTTAAGAATACAGTGTGGACATCTCCCTGTCTCAGTGCAGATGGAATTCTGCTTAACAAAAAAGCGTTTGGAATCGGGGTTGGCTCAGTGGTAGGATGCTGGGCTGGCACTGTAAAAACAAAACGCAAAACAAAAATTTTAAAAGTGTGTATTCCTGCCGGACTATGGAAGAAATAATTTTAAAAAGAAAAAGGTTAAAATGTCATGTGATCTCTCTCCTCTCTCATCCAAAGACAAAAAAACCCCACTATAATTTAAAACCTGATATATTCTATGCATGTGTGTATATAGTCACATAAAAGCATATATTTCCAAGAGTAAAACCGTATTATTTTACTATCCATCTTATTTTGTTTTAAAAAATTAATCTGTTACACATGTCTTTCTATATCTGCATATTCTTTTTAATAGTTGGGTCATGTTTCATAATGAAAGACATTTTGTGTTTTCCAGTTGCCTTAGTTACATTCCCCAGCACTGAAACACAATGTCTGACACCCACAGCTTAAGAGAGGAGAGGTTTATTTTGGCTCACCATTTGCAGAGGTTTTAGTCTGTCTCCGAGGCAGCATGGCATGGAGAAGAGCAGGTGTGCTAGTGTCATGGCGCCAGGGCAGCACAAAGCGTGAAGAGAGGAGGAACTAGGCCTTCCGGGCCACGCCCCCTAGTGTCCCATTTGCTTCCGGCTTCCACTAGGTTCCTGTTCCTAACATCGTACTTAGCCATAAACTCATCAGACTAGTCCTCTGAGAAATATCACACCCCCTGATCCAGTCATCCCTAAAAGCCCCGCATAGCAGCCGATGAGCCTTTGGGGTAATATCTAGATATAAACTATTACCCCGGTTTTCTCTGGTGCAAATAATATCACAGTAGCCAAGTACTGCTCAATACTTGCTGGAGCGTTTATTTCTCTAGGATACGTTCTGGAAGCAGCATGTGCTGCAGTTAATTAGTTTGGCCAGGGACCAGTTCGACACCACCTATACTGGGACAAATGCCAAGTGCGTTGATCCTTTTTCTCTCTCCCTCTCTCTGCTTCCCAGATACTTTCATGGTGGAAGATGCGGTGGAAGCCATTGGGTTTGGAAAGTTTCAGTGGAAGCTGTCTGTTCTAACCGGCTTGGCTTGGGCAAGTATTTTGGGGGTGCTGCAGGTTCACTCATCTCCGAGGGGCTCCCTACCCCTTGCGGGTCAACCAGGTTCCTGTGCCTTCGGAGGAAGGGCACAGATCTCTGTGGAGAATCCACCTGAATTCCAGCAGAGAGTTGGAGGGTGACGAGTGGCATTCATCCGGGTCTGTGCTTGGAGGGAAGTGGGTGTGGCTGGTGCTCGTGCCAAGGACAGAAGGGAAACTTCCAGCTAATTAAGTGATTCCATGCCCACAAGGGTCAGCATTGTAATACCTGCGGTGAAACTCTCCCTAAAAAATAGACAAGAAAATGTGCCCTCTAGGCAGAGAGTGTAACTCAGTGGCAGAATGCTTGCCTAGCATGTGCTAAAGTCTAGGTTTCATTCCCAGTTTGTCTAAATAAATAAATAGGCTGAGTATAGTGTTCCATGCCTGTAATCCCAGCATTCAGGAGGCTGAGGCAGGAGGATAGCAGTGAGTTCAAGGCCAGCCTGACCTGCCTACACCTTGTCATAAACAGACAAGTAAATAAATAGCTCAAATTCTACCTTCTACTTCTGCTCCTAACCTTTGTTAAAATCCCTTCGGCAGCTGTGGCGAATAGGACAGCGAGGCCCTTCCTCTAGCTGAAATTGATTTTCGTGGGAGGTGCGAGGCAGCGTCCCACTCCACATCTGTGGGAAGGGATCATCGGTTTCCCCACATCCACTCTCTCAATAATTTGAAAAATGCTTTTATCACACACCTTGTTCCTGTGGCGGGATAAGTCTGCTTTTAAACACTCATCTCTTACTATTCTGTCTGGCTGGTCCAATGAAGTCAAAGATATTTAATTCCTGAGGCTCCTTCATATGTTTTAATATATAAAAAGTTCATGCCTGTTAAATATACTGATAATAATTCTACACGAACAAGTGACTTGCGAAATGAAGACAAAATAGTCTTTCATTGCACCGGAGAGGAGAGATCACTGTCTGTCTCAGTGAGAATGGTTTGCTCAGGCCTTTGATATACAATGTCTTCCCACTTCTTTGTCGAAGACCTGTGTTTTTGTACCTGTGGGAAATGGAGAACACTAGATGTCTATTTGTCAGTTCTTGTGTGGTCTGGCTGCTAGCGCTCTTGGGATGTTTGGGGGGCTCTGGGCAGTAGTAAAGGGTTTGCTCACACTCTCAGGGGCCGAGGGCTTGGCCAGCCATCCCCGCGTCCCCTAGGCAGCACCTGGCCTCACAGTGTCTCTCCCTCTGCAGATGGCCGATGCCATGGAGATGATGATCCTGAGCATCTTGGCTCCGCAGCTGCACTGTGAGTGGCAGCTCCCCAGCTGGCAGGTGGCGTTGCTGACCTCGGTAGGTGACTCTGCACGATTCGGGTCCCCTTGAATGTATGGGATGTCTCCTCCTGCTGCAGCCAGAGCTCAGCAGACAAGAATAAGGTCCTGGATGGAAACACCAGGGTGTCAACTTCCTTTGTCTCCTCTCCATCTCACCGACCCGTTGCTGGGACCTTGGAACCTAACTGTACATGTCCCTTCAACTTTACAAGCCTCCCTTTTCTCCCACTGCAAAAAGATGCCAACTTCCTTACCCAGCCTGACGTGTCTTAGGTGTTAGAAGAAATACCAGCTAGGGCTGCTCCTAAAGGAAAGTGAGGCCAACGACTAATTGCTGTCTGGGGGAGCTCACTAGCGAGCATTTAGTAGGGGGGAGTACCACGGTCTGGCCAGACAGAAGGGTAATAATGATAATCACAAAAGCTACTGTTTACACAAAAGCTGTGCAAAGGGCTTGTGGCCCATTGAATATATCATAGTTTACATCGTCTATTCTTGTTTCCGGTTCCCATGAGTAGGTACAATGAACAGTACTGGAAATACTCTGGAAATAGTCCAGAACCCAGAACCTGGCAAGTGTTGAGGAAATACTCCTTTCTCCTCATCCTGGCTGTCACTGATATTTCCCAGAAGGAGCTGCAGGCCTGTTTGTCTTTGTGGTTCTGGAGATCAAACCCAGGGTTACTCTACCTTTGAGCCACATGCCCAGCTTGCTAAATTGCCCTGGTGGGAACCAGCAATCCTCCTGCCTCAGCCTCTGTCAGTCTTAGAATTACAGGCCTGGGCCCACCACTCTCAGCTAGGTCTGTGTTTTTTACAGTACAGGGGACCTTCAGCCCTCTTGTCATTGGTTTTTAACAGCCACTTTTTGAGCTGGGGATGTAGCTCAGTAGTAGAGCACTTGTCTAGCATCTGCTGGGTTTGATATCACATACTGCAAAACAAACAAAGCCTTCACAATTTATTGAGTGGTTATTATGTGCCAGGCGCTGGGCCAAGGGTTTTCCATATGATAAGAGAACTAAAGATTAGAGATATTTGGTGACAAATCTGTTCTGGATCACAAGGCCTAATATAATCCAGGCCTGGCAGATCCCAAGACACTGAGAGGAATGGGACATTTTTCAAATATTTCGTCCATTCTTCACTGAGCACTTATTGGTCAAATGAAATAGGGCTCAGCCCAACACTATTTCTTTTTGCCACTTTTACTGAATGAAAATAAATATGTAGGAGTTTCACTATAACTCAGTAAACTCAGATACTAAGGGTACTGAGTGTTTAAATTAAATTCCAAGTTGCATAGCAAAGGGAGATGAAGGTGATCTATCTGCTACATCTGTCACCCCACCGACCACCAGGGTGGATTCCGACAACCAGGTCAGTGAGATGACAAAAAGAAGTGTACTCAATTACTGCAGACATTTTCTTATTGTCATGACTTCCTAAACTATACACTTTAGTGACTATTTACATAACACAGGCATTGTAGTAGGGCTTAGAGTCATCTAGAGATGGTTTTAAATATACAAGGAAATGTCATGGGCAAACACTAAGCTATTTTACACAAGAAACTAGAGCATACAGAGATCTGGTGTCTACAGAGGGTCCTGGGACCCATCCCCATAGAGATGAAAGGACAGACCCTTGTACATTCTGGGTAGCTGAGGGCGGGAATAGCAACCGAGGAGGGGCGAGACTGAGATGGTGGCTGCAGTGCTTTCCTGTCTCTGAGTCTCACTTGTCCTACCTGGAAACTAGGGTGACAACAGCGCCACCTTGTGGGACCTATGTGCGTTCTAGGTATGAGGTGTGCGGAGAGCATTTAACACTGGATGAAGGTACAGCCCAGGTTCAGGACCCCACAGCCTGTCCTCTTGGGGACCGCTGAGCAGGTTGTTAGCCTGTGTGAGCCTCAGGTTCCCATCCATTAAATGGAGGTGATCTCGCACAGTGTATCACCTCTGTCAATCCGAGGTAACCGTTGGTACTGGTTGATGTAACCGTTAGGACTTGGCCCTGCCCAGTGAGCAACTGTGAGTGGCCTGTGTCCTGGCCCACTCCGTGCGCCCTGGGGATTGAACCCAGGGCCTTTTGAATACCAGGCAAGTGCTCCGGAGTGTTTTCTCTCACTCATGGTCTATAGCTCTTCTCATGCCCTCCTTCATACTTTCCAAACTCGATCTTGTAAACTTTGTTCTTCTCTTTGCCTTCCTCCCCTCTCTGATTTTCTTTTATTTTTCCTCCAGTATCATGGATTGCACTCAGGGAATCCATGTAGTTTCGCTGAACTACACCCCGAGTCCTTTTTTATTTCTTTATTATGTTTTTAAAAAATATTGTGAGACAGGGTCTTGCTTGCTAAATTGCCCAAGTGGGACTCAAACTTATCCTCCTGCCTCAGCCTCCCAAGGACTAAGATTACAGACATTTTCCATCATACCTGACTCTGAATCTTTTCTCAACACTAATGCAAGATGGTTCTTTGTTGTAATGAGGAGTTTGTAAAATCCTAGCTCTGGAGCCAGGATGCCTAAACCTGGTCTGGGCTGTACCTCTTGGTGTTTTTCCTTTTCTGAGTCTAAGTTTCTTTGGAAAATGAGGATGACAACAGCAGCCACTGCGTGTGATCAGTGGGAGGCTCAGGTGACAGCACACAGCGCCTAGAATAGTGTCTGTACTGTGGCAGTAGGCTGAGGACATTGGCTCATTAATATTGCTGGGGTGGGCACCAGGGATTTGGTTGTCTAACAGAAACCATTTCCACCCACAGGTGGTCTTCGTGGGCATGATGTCCAGCTCCACGCTCTGGGGGAATATCTCTGACCAGTACGGCAGGAAAACGGTAAGGCCACCTCTTCCGAGCACACCCTCCGCTTCTCCCCAGGGTGCTCTTTCAGTGGGATGGTGAGAAGACCTTGCTGCAAGGCCGCCACGGACTCTTCTGATCATGAGCATTTCAGATGCTGTTGGTATGAGTCACGTCCCCTGGACACTCGCCACTCCTTTCCATGGGGCTGGTGGGTGACATACCAGCTGGGACAGACGTGCTCGTGGAGGAGCTCACACAGGCGTCTTCAAATTATCTCCCTTCCTCGGGCTGTCTCACCTCCCCATTCCTGCTGGGATCAACCCTTAAATAAGCTATGTTTGGATCTTTATCCCAAGGCCTACTTTTGAGGACAGCCCCTGACATGGCAGGATACAGACTTATAAATGAAAAGAAGGGAATTTACAGGTCTGGTATTGTATGGAGCCTTTAGAGTTTCGTTCATTTTTTTTTTACCATCTTAGCTTTGGACGGTACCCTTTATAGTTTATGTTGCTTTTGTTTTGCTCCATTGCATTCGGCCTTTGATTCCTTTAGCATAAGAAGCTGCTGTCCTGACGGTACACGTGGGCCTCACAAGTGTGAAGATCTTTCACCATAACTTCCGGTAACATGCACGTCCTGTGACTGCGCTTTTCTGACTGCTTTATCCTTCTGTTCCTTGGACCCGTCCCTTCAGCCTGCAGCTTCTCCAAAGGCATCACGATGTAATGATTGTATGTTTGGAATCGGTAGACAGGGTTCAGCCTGAGCTTTGCCACTCTTGACCGTGTGACCTGGTGCAAATGGATTGATCTCTTGAGCATCAGTCTCCTCAGATCACAACTCACATTGGAGGGTAAATGGAGGTGATGGGTCGAATTGTTCTGTACAGTGCCAGGCATAGGATGAACACACGACATATGAGCTGGAGCCTCAGTTACAGCATTTTTATCAAGTTCTCTGGAGCCGCACAAGGGCCAGACACCTAGATAAACTTACAATTCTGTTTTGAAGGTAGAAGGGGGATATGAGTGTTAGGCAGGTAACAGATAATCATCATTACAACTTGCATATCATAGTTTGAAAACAGAATAGTGCCTAGTGTATTTAGCACAACCCTGCACATAAACTCATCAAATTGCCACAGTCACTACTGAAAAAAAATTTTTTGAGACAAGATCTTTCTATGGATCTCAGGCTGTCCTTGAATTTGAGATCCTCCTGTCTCAGCCTCTGAAGTGGTAGAATTATGGGTGTGCACTGTTACAGCCAGTTTAAAATTGAAATTTTTTGAGTGCTAATGTAACACTAAAAACACTTTGGAGGATTTCCGATTTTGGATTAAAGATACTTCAGCAGTAAAATCTGTGCAAGTATTTCAAAATCTGAAAAAAATCCACAATATGAAACGCGTCTGGTCCCAAGCCTTTCGAATAGGGAATTCAGAAGCAGAATAATTACTGTGACTTTCAGAAGAGAAAGCTGCGGCATAGAGAACAGGCACGTTGCCAAGGCCACAGAGTTCACGTGTCAGAGACCACATCTCACATTGAGCTCGGATCCTTGTCTTAGTCATGACGCTAATGTTTTCAGTCCATAAGCATCATGGTGGCACATGGCTGTAATCCCAGAGTTTAAGGCAGAGGTAGTGCGTTCACTGCAAGTTCGAAATCAGTCTTAGCTACATAATGAGTTCAAAGCCAGCCTGAACTACATAGCAAGACCTTGTTAAGAAGAAGAAGGAGGAGGAGGAGAAGCAGAAAAGAAGAAGAGGAAGAAGATGAAGAAGAAGAAGATGATGATGAAGAGGATGAAAATGACTCAGGTTTTCAGTGATGGCATTTCCTGAGTTTTGTGCGCAGTAGCCACATTGTGTCACCTTCTACAACAGAAGTTCTCAACATGGGAGAGGGGAACACTTGATACTGACTTAGAGACATTTTTTGTTGTCACTACTAGGGAAGCACTCAACCAGGATCTAGTGGGTGAAAGTCAGGCTGAGTGATGTGCAAGTGATGCCTCATGGCAGTTTTATGGCGTGTCAGTCCTTCATGCTCTTTCTCACATCTGTCTGCTCAGCCCTTATTTCAGTACTGACCTGAGTGGCTCAGGTTGACACCTGAAGTAGTAACGTAAGGCTGTTGGCACAGAGAAGTAGCTTCCTAAATGTCTGCTATTGCAGGTAAGGTGGTACATACCTGTAAGCTGGCCTCTCTGAGGCAGAGGCAGGAAGATTGCAAATTCAAGCCCAGCCTGGGCAACTCAGAGGGATCCTGCTTGAAAATGAAATAGAGTACTGGGGATGTACCTTAGGAGTCTACCACCCCTAGACTCTATCTCTAGTATCGTCAAAAATATTGATTATTATTCCTATTGTTCACCATGCTTTTGGTACCCATGAACAGCAAGGCAGCGTTCAAACACAGGTCCATCTGCCTTAGAGTCCTTGTCCTTCATCTTGACCTTGGTGCTGGGAGTCTGAACTGAATTGTTGCCTAGAATTCAGCTGGTTAGTGAACATTCATCCATCCCAAATAGAAGAAGCTGGACAGAGGCCGCTCATAGGGTGTCCCACCTGACCACCTGCCAAAATTCCACAGCTCACATGAAGCCAGAGTGACAGAGGAAAGGAGAGAGCGCACCCCAGATTGTAGGACTCCTCCCCTCAGCGTGGAATCCTGGCACAGCCTCAGCGACCGAGGAGCAGGATGTCACTGAAGGCTTCCTCGGGGCTTCTCAGGAGCCAGACTCGCCAGTTTTAGCAGCCTGAGCATCTCTCAATTCACCCCAGCCCAGCTGGGAGGCTCCAAGGAGGCATCCTCTGCGTGACTTTGGGGGCAGTCTTACATCGAGCCACTTGTGGTCCTACAGAAGTCTCTACAACCTGGGAATGTGCTGCGGCCATGGGGAGGGGAGACGAGTGGGGTTTCGAAGTCAGGAGGATGAACACTCTTGGGTTCTATCCCAGTTCTCCCCTGCTGAGCCAGGTAACCTTGGGCAAGTTCGTCCACCTCTCTGGGCCTCAGTTTCCCCATTTTCAAAATAGAGTTGATAATAAGAGCACAACATGTTGGGGGATTCAGTAAGAAAATGTACATAATACATTTAGATGTTTGTTGATGCATGGTTAGAACATGATAAATGGTAACTTACTGTCTAAGATCGAAAGAAAAAACTTTCAGAATATGATATGGTCAGGTCACTCACTAACTCAAAACTGGGGTATTAGGATGCATGCTCACAGTTCCAGGCAGACACAAGAGGATATCCTCAAGTTCAAAGTCATCCTGGGCAATATAGCAAGCTTAAGGCCTGGACCACATATCAAGACCATGTCTCAAAAAAAAAAAAAAAAAAAAAGAAGAAGAAGAAGAAAGAAAAAATCTCTTAGGTCTGTGTTATTTTTAATGAGAAAAAGGAGGTACTGGGCAAGCAGTAGGACTCTGCCTCTGAAGGTCCCCAGGTCTCCTGCCTTGTGCATGTGTTTCTTGTCATTAGGAATGGAGAATAGCATGGCACATAGGTGGCACACATGTCATCAGGCTTTCTAGGGTGCAGATTGCAAACCAGGGACTCATGGCCAAACATGCTTCCCACCCACATGTTTTTGGGTCCGAGGGACTAAAATCAGGGCTGTGAGCACTGAGCATATATTCTACCACTGAGCTCTACTTCCAGCCCTCAATTTTATTTATCCTTTACAATATTTTAGGGGATTTTGAATCAGTTGTCCACATTTTTTAAATGACGTATTTTACACAAGAAATAGAAAGAGTTTGGATAATCTGATACCCAAGTGGATCCAGCTTTCTGTCATGGTAACTTTTGGCTAGAGACAAGACAGGATGAATTTTCTTCCATGGACCCAGGCCCACCTGTCCTTGCTTATTAACCAGAGTTTTGTGCATTGGGCCAGCGGAAATGGGGAGCCTAAGGCTGTGGAGGAGGGGAGCAGCTTAGTCAAAGCCCAGCACTTACAGCTGGATGCCCGGCTTCATGCATGGCTCTGTTGCTGGCTAATTTATTTATTTTATTTTATTTATTTATTTTTTTAGGTTTTTGGAGACAGGGTCTCGCTTTGTGGTTCAGGCTGGCCCTGAGCTCAGCCTC
>PVIR01009720.1:0-20893 GCA_004026965.1 Petromus typicus | reverse complement strand
TCCCTGGCCCTGTTGCTGGCTAATTTTGATCAAACCACTCAACCACTTCAGCCCTCATCCCGCTCATTTCTAAAGCAGAAAGAAAACAATCTCTTTCCACAAGGTTGCTGTGAGTCTCTAGTGTCATGACGTGACACTATTTGTACCTCCACTTCGAGGTTCACAGAAGTTACCTAATACATGCATTTGAACAAATGAATGAATAATATGTTTAGAAGTTCTGATGCCAGGCACACAGTAGCTATTCAAGGCATGCATATTGAGAAAATGAGTGAATGAATGAATAATATGTATCAGTACTTCCAGTGTTAGGCACCCACTAAGTGCTGAATACCTATATAGTGAATAAATGAATGGGTAAATACATGAGTGGATAATATTTATCAGTGTCTGGCTTATAGCAGGCGCTCAATACACACTTACAGCATGAATTCTTCAATGAACAAATTCATGAATGCATAATGTCTGTGTATCTATTTCTGCAGCCGGCACAGCAGGGCTAATGTGTATGGGAGGCTGGCAGGCAGGCAGGAGCCATCAATCTATGGGGCAGATCAGCGGTAAGCAGAATGACGGTTGTACTAAGGAGAGAGCCCCGCGAGGCATTTCCACAGAGTCCCAGAAAGCTCCCTGACAGCACTTACACATGGCTGCTGAGTCCTCATTTTCTGGGCAGCTAGAAAACCTGGCATTGTCGGGACAATGCAGAGCCAGATGCCATCTGTTGTGACCAAATGGGACAGGCGAGCATGCCTGTGTTTGGGGGCTGGGGTGGGGGATAATGTGGTACCTGACGGTGTTTGCAGGAGGCTCCGCCTCACGGCCCAGTCTTGGTGCCCTCTCCTCTCTCTCTCCTCTCCTCCTGTGGTGTTTCTTTCCTCCTGTTTTTCCTGCTATTAATTATGTCCAATGTTTGATTTAAGATTCCTTGGGTTTCAAGGAAGAGAATCCCTATGAAATGAGCTGAAGCCCAAAGAAACAAATTAAGAATGTGGCAGGAACCAATTTCATTAATGGGTTTATGGTACAGAAAGATGCTTTCTTATTTTTGCGTCCTGGACTTGGGTACTTCCTGCCTGGCTGTTCTTTCATTCTCTCCCTCCTGCTCTCCATCCCTCTCCCTTCCTTGCTGGTACAGGGCTTCAACCTGAGGGCATCACACGTGCTTGGCCAGCCCTCTGCCAGAGCGCCAGCTCCAGCCTCTTTGAAAGCTTTCTGGAGCCCAGGGCCCTTGCTGCCTGCAGGTGCCGAGAAGCCCTGGTGATTCTGTGTCCTTCCTTTGCAGGGGCTGAAGATCAGCGTGCTCTGGACTCTCTACTATGGCATCCTCAGTGCTTTTGCACCTGTGTACAGCTGGATCTTGGTGCTCCGAGGCCTGGTGGGCTTTGGGATCGGAGGGGTCCCCCAGTCGTAAGTAAATATCCAGCTGTGGTGACCCAGCCAGGCAGCTGGTCAACCTCAGCCAGCTCTCTGTATCTGTTGGTTGTGCATCCTAGCATTAAAAAATACTTGGGGGTTGGGGAGGACCTGCACTTGCACCAAACACAAGGGCCTTTTTTCCTTCTCATTATTTCCTAAATGATCTAGTGTAACAGCTGTTTCCAAAGCATCGATATTATGTTATATATAAGCTAGAGAGAGTTTGAAGTATATGGGAGAATTTCACAGGATCTATGCAACTCTACCCCATTTTCTATAAGGGACTTGAGTGTCCTCAGATTTTGGTATTTAGGGAATGTCTTAGGACTAATCTCTCCTCTGTGGAACCAGAGAGGGGCTTGTAGGTATATCAGGAACTAAGCTATAGCAAGAGAACAGCACCCTTGTCCGTATTGTAATGACTGGTGACAGTGGTCGTCAAGTGAAATAATTTAAAAAAAAAAACAAAAAAACAAGCTTAGCATTATTGGAAATTTCACTTGGACACATCCCAGCAGAGGGGTGGGTTTGTGGCTGCAGTTGTCGCTTCAGTGCTGAGGTCACCCAGCGTTGTAAGGGTGTCAGTGGAGACTTTCCTTTGTACTGGGTCCTAAAGCACAGATTGGCAAACTACAGCATGAGGACTGAATCCAACCTGCTGGCCAGGCCTGGCGATGTTCTAAACGCTTCATCTAGATTCTCTTCTCTTAGTAACCTCATTTTACAGAGAGAAAAACAGAGAGGTCAGATAACTTGCTCCAGAGCCAGAGTACAAACTCGAGACCCTCTAACGCCAATAAACTCTGATCATGGCTTGTTACTACCTTGCCATTAAGAATTTCAACAGTTGGGGTTTGGGGAAGATGTGGATTGTTTCATAAGAAGGAAACAACGTGAGAAGAGACAATAGCTGCAGAATCTGAGGAAGCCTATTGATCCAGCTTGGATTAGCTGGAAGGATGAAGTCTATGAGAAACCGAGGCTGAGGTTGGACAGGTGATCCCAAGCAAGCTTCCCAAAGGCCTTGAATACCAGGCCAAGGGATTAGTGTCTAGATGTTGGGGAGCCACTAAGTTCTTGAGCAAGGAAGATTCTTAAGCATATTATCTAAGTTATGAGTAAGACAGGTTAGAGGTAAAGAATTGTACTGTGATAATTTAGGCAGGTTTTGTGAGAGGATCAGGTAGATTCCTGAAACTTTATTCCTTTCCTTAGCTGATATTGCTTGAGTGTATATGATGGCATAGCCTGTGCTGGGTGCTGGAGCTGTGTCAGTGAGCAAGACCAACCTGGCCCCTGGTATGGGGTGGATTGTCAACGTGAATGGCTTGTAAGCTGCCCAGGGAATTAGTACAGCACACTTCTGGGTGTGTCTGGATGGGTGATGGACATGTGACCTTGGGGACTATATCTGGCCCTGCTCTGCTTCTTGGCTGCCATGAGTTGAGCAGCGTTTGCTCCACCCTGCTGTTCCACCATGATGCTCCTGCCTTGGAGGCAGCCAGCCATGGACTGAATCCTCTCGGACCATGAGCCACATGAAACTTCTCCTTTAGGTTGTGGGATGTTTTGTTCAGCAGTGAGAACACTGACTCAGACAAATGGGATCTTTGGAAACAGACTCTGAATAGAGATCAGCCTGCAGGAGATTACTGCAATCAACACCTGTGAGCGAGTAATAAAAGCAGGTGCTACAGAGGAGGGACCTACAGTGACATTAACAAGTTACTTGGAAACACCTGGCCTATTCAGGAAATCCCACTGGTTCCTCACCACGTGTAGACGATCCCTTTGACCTGGCACTCAAATAGTTAATAAGCTCCCCCAGGTCTACCTCTGTAACCTAAGATTTTCATTCTCATAGACTCATCCCTACAGGTAATCAAAAATAGACCAGCAGCCAGGGAATTTAACTCAGGTGGTACCAGTTCTATGTTGGAAGCACAAGGGCCCAAGTTAGATCCCTGATACTGCCAAAAATGAAAACAAAAACAAAAACAAAAAACAAAACAAAAAAAGCACTAGACCAGTAGACTTCCTTAGGCTCAGTCCCCCTGGGAATCTCTCTGGTCTCCTCTTTCCATGCAGTTTCTTCTATAAAATGTTTTCCTTTTGGGGATCAAAAGCTAGAAGACCCTTCAGAGTTGTTCTCAACAAAGCAAAGGGGTAGAACTTCTTATGCTCACTCCAACCATTCATTGGCTATGGGCTTCTCCCTAAGTGGGGAGGGAGCATGATCGTGGGTGAGGCAGCTACACTGGGCCAGTTGCGCTCCTGGTCTTTCCTGAGGCGATGAAATGTCTCACTTTCTTTGTTCATGCCAGCCACCAGAGTCCACTCTTGGCAGCCTGTGGCTCAATGTGTTTTCTGGCAGGCTTTCGTCCACCTGAAGAACAGTTCCCTCAAGGTTCTGGCTGGTCTCTCTTCCTATACACACTTATGAAAGGATGGCTGTGGGATAAAGCAGGCCCTGCGCTTATGGCTGGTCGCATGACTGCAAAGCATGCTATTTCCTCTCTTTTCTACCTCCCATTATAGATTTTCCTTCCCTTTGGCTAGCATGTCTGCTGATTTAGATGTTTTATCTGGTCGGGAGACCTAAGACTCATACTGAGGGATCTGTCTCTGGTCACCGTGCTTCCTTAAGCTGTAATTGTATTCATCCAAGTAACACCAAACACTCAACAGAATAATTCCAATAAATGTTCTGTGTAACCTGGAGGCCCCTGACAGAAGCTTCCCATCTCTGGGAGCCAAGAGTTTTAGACTGATAGAGTTTAGAAGAGGCAGGAAGTGAGGTACACAGAACTTGTCCAAGGGTCATTGACAGCAATGATAATAAAGACCACTCCTGCTTCAACATCTGGATTTCCAAACTTGTATATTCTTTGTACCAGAACATAGCCACATAGTGGCTCCTAGCTGAAGGGTGTGCTATGTCTTGCAGGACAGTGTCCCATCTTCAAGGGGCACTGTCTCTACAGTGACACATGAGCAGCACCTGCAAAAGGCTGTTCTGTTGCTATCAGTCCAGCAGCTTCAATCTGGCATAGTGCAGTGCAGGACCAGGAGCTTCATGGTCAGTACCCATTGTGACTCTCCTGTGGGGAGACACACGTAAAGTGCTTGGAAGGACTCTCAATGTAAATCACCAAGTATCTGGAGCCAGGCATGGTGATGCACCCCTGTAAACCTAGCCCTCAGGAGGCTGATCACTGAATGCTTCAGTAAGAAATTTAAGTATCAATGTGTCGGACGATGGATGCAGGGTGTGATTCTGTGATGAGGAGGAGATCTGACCACGTGGACCCACCACACAAGCAGATCTCCCAGGTCCTCCTGGCAGCTGGAGGGACAATAGAGCTGTCAGTCTTCCTAAATTCTTCTCTCCCTTCTCATGACTGCTGCTTCCAGGACTGCAAAAGAAGCATCTGACATGTTCCTCTGGATCTGAAGCAGCCTTTCAAACCCCTGGCGCTGGAGTCAGAGACCATTAATAGAGTCACGTGATTCTGGGCCGCAGGGGCTGGTGGCCAGCTGCTCCTCTTTGGGCCCAAATCCAGAAATTCCTGCAGCTGCAGCCACCAGCCCATCTTCAGGAGCGATGCACTGCCTGAGCTCGAGTCCAAGTCTCCAGAGGCTGGAATCTGTGTTCTCACAGAAGAGCAACTGCATTCTCCCACCCCCAGGGGAAAAAAAAAAAGCTTTCCAATAGTGACCTGGATTCTTTTCCCATTTAAGAAGTGAAAAGGAACTAAATATGCAAAACATCCAAACCAACCCTTGTTCAAGATGGCAGAACCAGATGTGCCGTTTCCTGTGTCTTCTTTCGGATCTCCTGGAAATGACACGAAAGATACAAAACACACAAGGAAGCATTAATGGTGCCAAAAAGCAAGAAAAATATGTCATCAGCTGGCTAGAAATTTCAAGAAACTTCCCAATGCTTAACCAGAGGAGATCACGATAGCTGTGTAACCAAAGCTGAGAAAGGCCATGTCCAGACAGCGAAGGGGAAGGGAGCCCCTCTGCGGAGTCTGGGGGAAGCACCATCCTGAGTCTGTGGTGCAGGGAGGGAGGGAGGAGAGGTCAGGACATGAGAGAATAAGATAAAGGACACAGAGGAATGAGGAGGACCTTTACCCCATCGCGGTGTGCTGTGAGCGTCTCCAGCTTGCCTGTCACCCTCCACACTGAGTTTCCCTCCAATGATACAGAAAAAATAATCTCACAACAGAACCGTGACACTAGGCGTGTATGGATTTTTCTCTACCCACCAAACAAGCAGTGAAACAACTGGGGACACCAGCTGGGCGTCCATCCTTTAGTGCAGGTCCCCTCGATTCTGACGCCACACGCCTGGAGATAGCCCACGTCTCCCCTACTGTAGAAGCCATCACAAGCTCCACCGGCTATCAGCAGGGTTCCCAGGAGCCCCACCTGCAAGGCTCGCTATTCCTGGAATCCTGATGCTATCGCAAAGATTTCCAAATACCTCGGTGTCTTCAGCCAGGGAGAGGGAGGACTGTCTGGCTTAGACAACACTCCTTACATGACTAACCTGTCCAGGAGCAGGTTAAGCAGGAATCCGAGGCAAAGTTTAGAGTAGAAGTGGGCTGACTGCCAAATAAGGCAGAAGCCAAATTTTTATCCTTTCAGGAGCCCAGCGGGCACTTTTAGGCCCAAGTGAGAAGTCAACATTTTTAGCAAAAGCGGCCTCCACACCATGTCACATCAATACCTCACAGTGGGAGTCGAATGTCAACACACAAAAACCCGGAAAGTTGTACTCAGACCAAGTCCAGACTCTAACGATGATGTGAAAGGCTTTGAGTTTGGTATGGATGCAAATTATTTTAGTAATATGGAGTTCATTCCTCTGCCCAGGTCCCTCTTCTTCATGCCTTCTGCCCTCCTTCCTCCTGAAGTAGGTAATCACATGGTTCTTGGTAATAAGAATGACAATAATAACATCAATGGTGATGCTGTGACAATAGTGACAGTTGAGTACTTACCAAGTGCTGGGTATAGTGATTAGTCTCATACCACTCCCCTGGAGGCCCCATCATTTTCAGCTGATGGATGGGAAAACTGAAGCTTGGAGCTCGGAGCGTGGCTTGCTCAGAATCATTTAATAGATTAAGCATGGGTTAGCACTTGCTTCGTAACAAACCACCCCAACACTTGTGGCCTAAAACAATAGCTCATTAGCCGTGCATATGCCCATCATCCCAGCTCTATGGGAGGTTGAGGTGGGAAGATCTTGAGCTGCAGGTCAGTTTGAGCAACATACTGGGACTCTCTCTCAAAAATAAGCAAAAAAAAAAAAAATCAATAATTCCTTTAACTTATAATTCTGCACATGGGCAATTTGATGATTCTTCCTGCCTGAGTGGGGCATACCCACAACCTTTCAGTCAACTGGTGGATTATGCAGGAGCTAGTTAGTAACAAAGCTGTGCTTGACTTTGCTATGCCCCATGGTCCTCTCAGCCTCCGACCTGCGTCACAGTGACAGGTATCTAAGGCAGCCATCAAGAGACAGGCCACAAACCTCTTGTAGCTAACGCTTACAACCTGCATGTCACTTCTGCACCTCTGTCCGCGTGAGCTACATTCTCAGCCCTGAGATAGACTTGATAGGAAGACTGACAAAGTCACAATGCAGAGCAGCACAGGCACAGCCTGGGGAGGCACTGGGGCCAGTTTTGAAGGCCAGGTACAACTGCGTTCAAATCCAGGTCTGCCTGACACCCAAGCGCTGGTGATGCTGAGTGAATTCCATAAAAGGCGTATAAACGTGTACAGTAACAAGGCCTTCATAAGTCATTCATGTCCGCTGGTTCCTGGTTCTGAGTTGGGCTGCAGTGCTTAGCGAGTTTCTTTCTTCAGGGCAGGCGAGAGGAGGCATATTTCAGATGACAAATTATTTTACTTCTTGCCTGTGAAGTTTGCATCAGGAAAGACCAGCCTGGGCCGGGGATGTATCTCAGTGGCAAAGTGCTTGCCTAGCATGTACCAGGCCGTGGGTTTAATCTCTAGCACCAAAACAAAATAACAACAACAACAAAAAATGAATAGGCTTTAATTCAAGCAAGAGACATAAACAGCCTCGTGCTTTGTCATTGTAGCGAGACAGTCTTGTTTTAAGAAATCTGGGAAGTGTTAATAAGTATATTCCCCTGTGATAATCACCTCTAACTACAAATATTTTTTCATGAAAATAAGCAAAACAGGTTGTCATTGGGACTATAGTTTTTTCTCTCCAGTAGAGGGCGCCATGTGCTTCAACAGAGCCCTGTCCCTAGCCTCCCTCTTCTCTTCTAGCTCTCTTTTTTTTTTTTAATCGAAATCTTTATTGGTACATTACATATACACATCATGGTTGCATTCAACAATGAGAATTCGTACCAGTATATGACACAACTTCATTCTCATTTTTTCCCATAGCCCTACCCATCTTACCACCCCCACTCCCTATATACATAAACTTTGTTTCCTTTCTTTTTTGTTATAATCTTATTATTTTTCCCTCTTTACTCCATCATGCTTTGAGTGTTTTCTATTTCACAATATACAACATACATTCTAGAACTCATTTACAATTCTATTTTCTCATACCAGAGAAAAGATACGATATTTACACATCTGTGACCTATTTATTTCACTTATGAGGATGTCCTCAAGGTATGTCCATTTAAGTATAAATGATTCAAACTCTTCATTTTTTATGGCAGAGTAATACTCTATTGTGTAGAAGAACCACAACTTTTTTATCCAGTCTCCAGTTGATGGACATTTGTGTTGTCTTAATGGTAACTACCCCAGGGCTGGAGGACAGCTTGGTGGCAGAGCATGCACTTAGCACGCACAAGGCCCTGGGTTCTATCCCTAGCACCAAATAAATCAGCACCCCACATAGCTGCCCATCTCTTTGACCTGGACACCTGCCTCGGAAAATTTATCAGATTGGCGCACAAACCTGTCCTGTCTCTCAATCTTAATGCCGCATTAAGATTGCAAGTCATCAAGTGTGTGATGATCCAAATGGCAAAGCTCTAATTGCCTAGTCCTGAAAGTGTGATGATTTGCAGTAGGATTGATTTATGCCAGAATCAGCTGCTTCTTGGCATTGTTTATTTCATTGCTCATTCTTTTGTCATTGTGATTGTAATAATCACCACACATTGGACAGAGATTGAGCAGCTCATTTTCTAATGAACTGCTATAAATAACAGCTGAATGTAGGGCACAACAATTACAGGGAAAGATGTTTCTTGTGGCATAGGTTGCAACAACAAGAAATCAAAGACAGCCCAAGTATTAAGCAGCAGGAGATGGATAAATAGTGATATTCCCACAGTAAGGAGGGCCAGGCAGCTGTGAAAAAAAACACAGTGAGGGGCTGGAACTGGGACTCAGTGGTGGAGCGCTTGCCTAGCAAGCAGGAGACCGTAGGTCCCATTCCCAGCACGCAAAATATTAATTCAGCAGCTCTACCTAAACTAATATGGAATTATTTCTAAATTGTCTTATTGAAAACAGTTCCTGACTCGAGCTCCAAGGACAAGTAGGTTACACTGCGGTACTGCAGCATCTACACCTAGTCTTTTCAACCTGTTTTCGATTCTTGGAGTGCAGTTAATGAGATTCCTTGTGGTTTCTGTTGAGAGAAATCCTGGAAGGCGTATAAATAAACGAGAGCAATTTGGGGTGGTGATGGTACTGGCCACGTCTTCATTGCTGAGATAATACACCTTATACATAATTTAAAAAAGATTTATTTTTACTCATAGTTTTGGAAGGTTCAGTCCATACTCATCTGGCTGCAAGGTAGAAACATGGTGGAAAAGTGTAGAAGAGAAAAGCTGCTGGGTTCATGGCAGCCGGGAAGCAGAGAGCAGGGGAGAGTGGGAGAGAAAGGATCAAGGGCCAGCAGTCCCCAAGGTCATATTCTCATGATTCTTTGTCACACAGTTTCCTAGACTGCCGCAAATGATCAGGTTGATAATCAAGAATAACTATCATGCTGGATGTGGCAGCTATACCTGTAATCTCAGCATTTGGGAGAGAGAGGCAGGAGGGTTGCTGTGAGTTCGAGACTAGCCTGGGCTACGTAGGGAGCTCAGGACTACCCTGAACTACAAAGTGAGACCCTGTCTCAAAAAACTAAAACAAATAGGGCTGGGAATTTACCTCAGTGGTTCCAGTGCCTGCCTTACAAATGCAAGGTCCCTAGTTTGATCTCTAGTAACCACGTACAACAATGCCAGGTGTGGTGACCCAGCATGAAAGAGAAAGAGAATATATCCACGAGAATGTTTATTTACAAAATAAATAACAGGTTCATTTTTTTTTTTTTTTTTTTTTGAGACAGGGTCTCCCTTTGTAGTTCAGGCTGGCTCCGAGCTCAGCCTGAACCTCACATCACAACAATCCTCCTGCCTCTGCCTCCCAAGTGCTGGGATTACAGGCATGAGCCACCACACCTGGCACTGTGGTATGTGGTACTGGTTGAGTCTCCATGCCCAGTATTGTATGTGGTTACTGGGGATCGAACCTGGGCCCTAGAGCTTGCAAGACAGGCGCTGGAACCACTGAAGTTTATAATTCTTGAGAATGATTTTAGCCAGTGGTCCAAACAGAGAGAGATGGAGAAACAGATAAATTCATTTAGAAAAGTGGAATATACTGAAACACCTGCACTGCGAGGTGAGATTCAGGGCATTTGCTTTTTCTTCCTACTGTTCTTGAAAGAATCTGTCTGATCTCCAAAGTCCTAACCTCACCTTCAAGGCTCCCGAGAACCCTACTTGTTCTGGACAGAGGTGCCTTTGATCAGAACCCAGGAAAGACTTCTACCTGGCGACAGCCCAGCCCTGCCTGTATCTCAGTGGCACAGACAAGGCCAGCTCTGAACAAGTGAGATGCTCCGCAGGGACAGGGGTTGTGGGTCGGGCCACAGAACAGACAGGGCCTGCGGCGGGGACTCCAGTTCTAGGGATTCAGGACAGGAGGAGCCTGTAAAAGAGTGAACGAGGCAAGAAAGACAAAGGGAAGAAATTCTGCGAGGATGTGGTTTCAGGCCAAGTTTGGACTCCCATGATCACACAGGAACTCAAGGGTGGGGTTGAGGGAATGATTTACCCCGGGTGAGTTGGGAATTGTTGGCGGCTGTTCCCCCCAGCCCCACAGCCTACCTGCAGCGCCTCATTTGGCAGGTCCTGCCATTCATTTTGACTGGTGAGTAGCAAGCAATATCATCTCAGCTCTCCTGAGTTCGACGTGCTCTGGTTAAACTTAGCGATCCTGATATCATTTCTCATCACCTCTTGTCACACATCCTCAGAACAGTCGAGCACTGCTGGGACAAACGTCAAGCACAATGTGAGACCATGACAGGAAATCCTTGGGATATGTAGATTCATGTTTGCCAAATGCATATGACTTGAACTACTTGAAAACTGCTTTCAAGTCCATCCTGCTGCACATATGGGAACAAATTTCTGTCAACTAATATGGATGTTTTTCAGCTTTTGGTTTTAGTACAAATGTTCCGGGACAAATTCTTCAACTGAATGCATTCGCGAGATAAATCATTTCAGCCAACCTAGGAGTATTCACTACCCCACCCTGAGGCAAAGGAGAGGATGCTTTGTACCCACCTTTGTACCTGCTGTGGGGAGAAGCATCACTCCTGGGTACCTTGATGGTGAAGCAGTTCTAGGTGCCTGAGCACCATCCTCAGAGTGGGTTATGGGCAGGAATTGGGCAGCAGCTGTGGGGCATCCACACTGACTAAGGGAGGAGCTGGGTGGTCTAAGTGGGACTCAAAAGAGGAAATGAATCTCCTTCACCATCTCCCCGCTCCTAGTAGGAGCCAGGAGAGCAGCCACTCAGTACCTCAGCTGCCTGGCTCTGGTGGGAGATGGGGAAGAAGCAATCTCTTCTGCCTGGCCTAAGGGAAGGCAGCAGGGGGGAGCAGGATAATGTTTCTGTGTCTATCTCTGTCTCTCTCTCTCTCTCTCTCAGAGCCTCACACTTGCTAGACAAGTGCTCTGCCACTGAGCTACATTCCTAGCCCTAGAAAACTTTAACTATCATTTGTTACCATCTTAGTGGTAGTTGATTTAGGCAGAAATAGCCAGTGGCTAATGCTGGTGTGTCACAGTTCCACAGAAAACCAGATATTAGCGTTTTCTCTGAACAGTTCTCCACAGAGTACTTATTAAACCCCCCAAAATCATGATGTAGGGTGGAGAGGCCTGTTGGACACCAACTTAGCAGCCAGCACTGAAGATTAATGTCCCTAGGAGGGGGACAGGATGACATCACCTGCCCCTGATATGAAGCTCTCCAAAGACCTGAGCATCAGCTCTGTGATGTTCCTGCCAAGAAGAGAGGGCCAAATATCAAAGGATCCAGGTCAAGAGCCTCCCACACAAAAAGAGGCCAGTACTCTTTAAGCCTATTTAAGAATGTGGGGGAAAGGACATTGCTCAGCCCATATGCCAGGACTCTAGTTTCCTCTCTACTCACAGGCTGGAGAGAGGGCGCAATAAAAACAGTTAAGGGGCAAGAATGTGGCTGAGTGACACAACACCTGCCTGGCAAGTGTGAGGCCCTGAGTTTGATTCTTGGTACCAAAAATAAATAAATAAATAAAATTTAAAAAGCAGTTACAAAATTTATGATAAATGCAGGTGTCAGGCCTTATCCCTGAGAGTCTGTTTTCCCAGATCAAGGATCTATGTCTGTAGCTATCAGCTCCGGAAATTCCTACACAAACAATCCAGCAGTCATTCTGGGGGAATGTTGTCTTAGAAATGCAGGAACCTGAGGCAGTCTTCTCATGCGGTCCTGACCGTCACCCCCTCTGTGTGTTGTTTGCCCAGGGTGACGCTGTATGCCGAGTTCCTTCCCATGAAAGCCAGAGCCAAGTGCATTCTGCTGATTGAGGTAAGGAGGATGTGGTGGGGTCTCCAGAGTGCTGTCTCTGGCAGGCAGCTCGCAGATGTCCTCAGCCGCAGGACAAGAAAAAGGGAGTTGAAGAAGAAACATAATACCCTCAATTCCCAAAGATTTTTTTTTAAGGTTTTTTTTTTGGTTTTTGTTTTTTTTTTTTTGTTTTTTTTTTGAGACAGGGTCTCGCTTTGTGGTTCAGGCTGGCCCTGAGCTCAGCCTCAAACTCACATCACAGCAATCCTCCTGCCTCTGCCTCCTGAGTGCTGGGATTACAGGCGTGAGCCACCATACCCGGCACTGTGGTATGTGGTACTGATTGCTGCTGGGTGGGAGTCTCCACACCCAGTATTGTTATGTGGTTACCGGGGACCGAACCCGGGCCCTTGCACTTGCAAGACAGGTGCCAGAACCACTGAGCTATATCCTTGGCCCCTCAATTCCCAAAGATTTAAACGAATCAGTTATATACATTCAGACCTGGCTGTTTTGCAGAATGGGAAAAATCTCCAACTGGCAAGAAAATCTGATCAATTATCCCCTTTAAAAAATGATAGGAGGCAGGTGGAACTTCCTTCAACCGGAAGTGGCTTTTATCTGAAAGTAGGTGGCAAACTGATGAAGGCTGAATAGACCAAACTCCTGCCCCCCAAAATAGCATTCCCTTCTATTCCTGTTTTACCCAGAAAGGCCCAGATTTTGTGGGATATCTCCCTTCTTTTCACTTCCAAGGCCTCAAAACTTTTGTGGTCCAGCCAGTACCTCTGTATCCTCAGTCTGCCGGGAACCTGTGGCTCATTTTCCAGCCATGACCCAAGCGATCTCAAGGAGCATACCCTGCTGTTCTTCGGGCCCTCCCTGCAGCTGCCCAGTGGGCCTTCTAGGAAGCTGCCCAGCGGGCCCCTCCTTGCAGTGGTAGAATGATGTATTTGCCTCTGTGGGACACTGATGTCTGTAGCTCTGACTGTGCAGGCACACAGGCACTGTGACTGCGTGAGTGCTGGTCATGTTGACCCCAGAGCCTGACGTAGCTACTCCAACAGCATCCACTGTGTCCATTGAGGATGACAGGCAGCCTGTCCACACTGCCATGCATGGGTCAGTTAGTTTAAATAGTCAAGGGCCTTGGGCCTACTGATCACAAGCCTTGGCTCCCCTTTGGCATCTAACATCCTGTTCTCTCCTAAGACCCTTTAGAGCTCCTATCAGCCAGCAGGAGTTCATTCTCTGCCCAGTTGAGTGCTTGACTAACTACCGATGATGTTTTGACTATCGCCCATTTGATTGTCAGCAACAGAAATGGTGTGTGGATCCTATAAGCTTTAAAGGGGGTTAGGAAGCGCTGAGGCTCCAGAGTGGGTGGGTTTGAAATGGACAACAGTGGTAGAATGAGGTTCCCAGCAGGAAATTGTATTCTCAGATAAGAGTCGTGTGAGGGACTGAACAAAACACTGGTTGTATAGGCCCCGCAGGGCTGTTTGCTTTCCAGGCCTAGATGGGTGAAGGGATTGATTGAGTGATCAGCAGCCCAGAGAGCTGTGTGATGGCGGCTGCTGGAGAGGAGGTGACAGCCAGGGGAGCAAATGCCCCAAATCTCTCACCTTCTCTCTCCCTCTCATCTCCTGCTGGGCTCCCTCCGGGCCACAGCCAGTGAGAAGCCAGAGTATGAGGAGTTCGTGGGATCCACGCAAAGGTAGAAAAGACTGGAGAGGGGCCTGCAGAGGCAGAGGGAAGGCGGCCCCATAGGAAAGAGGGCTACGGGCGTTATGAATCAAAGGAGAGGGAGGTTAGCGGCCAAAATCCAACGCGTACGTGTGTGCAGCCCTGTGCGTGGTGACATTATTCAAGGAACTAGGATGAGAAAACAGCCCAGGAGGCAAGAGGGAGACGTGGTTAAGCAAAAATGTGGTCCACCCGTACAATCGGATAGTCCTCAGCCCTAAAAAGGAGGAAATCTGACCCAGCTACAACTCGGATGAGGACATTGTTTAAGATTATACCGAGTGATCCAGATACAAAGAGACAGTTATTCCATGATCGAATTTGTATGAGGGGGAGTTGGAATACTCAATGTCCATAATGACAGAAAATGGCATGGGGTGGTTGGGAGTGGGAGGAGATGAGCTATTGTTTAATGAAGAGGGTTTTTATTTTGCAAGATGAAGAGTTCTGGAGATAAATGGTGGTGCTATTACCCAATTTTTAAATGTCCCTAACTCCATCAAACTGTACACTTAAACAGTGATAACTTGTACACTGTATATTTTACCACAAAAAAAAATTGGGGGAGGGGCTGGGGATTTAGCTCAGTGGTTCTGGCACATATCTTGCAAGCGCAAGGACCTGGGTTCGATCCTCTGTAATCACATACAATACTGGGTGTGGAGACTCATGCCCAGCAGCATTCAGCACCACATACTACAGTGCCGGGCATGGTGGCTCACGCCTGTAATCCCAGCACTTGGGAGGCAGAGGCAGGAGGATTGCTGTGATGTGAGTTTGAGGCCGAGCTCAGGGCCAGCCTGAACTACAAAGCAAGACCCTGCCTCAGAAAAAAAAGAAAAAAAAGAGGGAGAAAACATATCAAAATCACTCAATATATCCCCTATAATATTGATATCATGTAATAGTGATAGTATTACTCTCCTCAGCAGAGATGCCAAACTGCACAGCTCACCATGTAGGCTGATATTATTCAGTGTGAGCCAGGCATGGTAGCACACACTTGTAATTCCAGTTTGAGAGTGGGAGGCTGAGGCAGGAGGATTCCAAGTTTGAGTCCCACCTGGGCAACATAAGGACTTAGCAAGACTCTCTTTCAAAATAAATAAATAAATAAATAAAATAAAATAAAATAAAATAAAGGAGTGTAAGGTAGTACAAAGGACCTGAGCTCAGTCTCTAATACCACAAAAAAATTATACAGTCTGAACCGGCCTCTAGGACACTGAAATATGGGTCCTTCAGACTCCGTACAGTGGAGACCATTGCTCAGAAGTGCTCCTTCCACCCAGCCGTATGGACCATGGGTAAAGGAGGTCCTTATGACCTTCCTGAGCCAAGTGACCCCCTTCCCCGCATGGATAACCTTGTCCCCAGGGACTCCACAACTGCTCACTGCGTGGGCCATGCTACCCCACTGCTCATCCTGATTCTCCCGCACCAGGTCTTCTGGGCCATCGGGACAGTGTTCGAGGTCATCCTGGCCGTGTTCGTGATGCCCAGCCTGGGCTGGCGCTGGCTGCTCATCCTCTCGGCTGTCCCACTCCTCCTCTTCGCGGTTCTGTGTTTCGTAGGTATCTTTGAAAGGCCCTCCTTTCCTTCTGGCACTTCACTCTCCTCTGCATTTTGATCTCTATACCACCCTTTAAGTTGTTGTTTTTTAATCAGGAAATGACAAGGAAATGGGTAGTTTTAGTGTAGAATGCTACTGTTCCTACAGACAGATAATTCTAAGGTATCCTCTAGGGTGAGGGTTGGGATAAAGGATACATAGGCCCCGTCAAGACAGGGTCTACACTTACCATGACTGAATTGGATTCACTGTGACTCCTAGGATACGAGTGACAAAAACCTAATTCTAAGAGGCTTGAGTAGAACAGAGGGGTAGATCCATGACAGAGGGATGAATATCTGGCTCCAGGAATGGCTGGATCCAGGAATTTCAAAGATCACTCCTTCTCAGCTCTGTATTAGTCATACTCCCTACGGAGATCACTGCACCAGCTCATCATTCCGTGTGTCAGACATACACATGAAACACTTTATAGCCTGTGTGGCCTCTGATTAAGCCTGCAAATGGGTAGTTCTTATGTATGGTTAATATTACAATATTACCTGGTAAGTGGAATAGAAATTAATAATTACTGAGTTTAACCAGCTCTCTGAGAGGCTCTTTACACACATTAGTATGTTTAGTCCTCATAATAACCATAAGATGTAGGGCCACAGTGAATCCCTGAATTAGTTAGGATGACACCAGTTCCTGTACTAAACAAAGGCCATGAAACTCAGTAGCTTAGTACAACAGGAATCTATCTCTCACTAATGTAATAGTTGAGAATGAGTATTCTGATTAGCAAATGGGATTCTGGGCCCAGGTTTTTTTCTAGCTTGTGGCTTTGCCATCCTCCAGGGCTTCAGAATCTTCTATATGCAGATAACAGGGAAGGGAAATAGAGTCTGCACATCCACTTTTTAAATGTGTTGGCTTGGGATAGTCTGATCACATGCCATTGGTGAGAGCAAGTCACATGGTTCCATGTAGCTGCAAGAGAAGCTTGGAAATGTAGGCCATTGTTGGGCAGCCATGTCTAAGGAGGACTCTAGACTATGGTAAGGAAAGCGTCAACTTTGGTGGACATTAGCAATCTTTGTTACATTTCATTTTTACTGATGAGGAGAATGAGGCCTAGAGAGGATGTTTGACTAGCCCAAGGGCATATACCAAATAAGTAGCAGAGCTCTAATTTGAGCCAGATCTTTGTCTCCATCTCATTATACTTGGTGTTTCATAGATCACTGTTGCTTTCTTTTTTACAAAAATGTATATATCTAGTCACTTGGAGTGGAGACTCCAGTAGGTTTAAAGTTTTTTCTGATCTCTTTCTCTGTGTTTGTCTCTTTCTGTCTCCATCTCTGTCTTTACCTCTCTCTGTCTTTCTGTCTCTCGGTCTCTCTCTCTCTCTCTTTCTCTCCTCCAGACTGAGTCTGCTGACAATGCTGAACATAGGTGAAGTAGAGTTTCTGGAGTGTTAGAGATGACATTTTTATTGGTGATCACAATTTAATTCAGCTCTTCCCTGGAACTCAGGAAGCAGCACCAAATAATAGCAGCAGGTGGCAATGACAGTAAGGAATTAACCCATACCATACACAACGCACTTTGCCCATATTATCCCTGTTAATGCTCCTAATAACCTTAAAAGGTAGGCTCTACTGTTACGCTCATTCATGGGTTAGGAAATGAAGGAGCAAAAAGGTTAGTTCCTTGCACAGGGTCATACACAACAGATAACAAATGGCAAAGCCGATTGTGAAGCCAAGTTGCTAGCTCCAGAGCTCCTTCCCTTAAAGACCCCACACAGAAATGAGATGTACAGGTGGGATCTACCTGTTCCACCCTAACCAGCCCACCTGGCTCTTCTATGCCCCCAGTGGCTGCCAGAGAGTGCAAGGTACGACGTATTGTCCGGGAACCAGGAAAAGGCAATCGCCACTTTAAAGAGGATAGCGACAGAAAATGGCGCCCCTATGCCACTGGGGAAGCTCATCATCTCCAGACAGGTCAGTGTCCACACCTGCTGCCTGGGGTTGTGTCTGTGTACGTGCAGGGGAGCGTGTGCACAGGAACACACACAAGTGAGTGTGTGTCCCCAGGTAAGGACTGCGTGTGCATGTGTGCGTGTTCACTTGTACCTACATAGTGTGGATGGGGGTGTCATGGCTGCTGCGATTCACAGGCTCAGACTGTCGTTCACCACTGACCAGATCTTCTTATATAAGAATACGTTATGCAAACATATGCAAATAAAAAAGGGGGAGGGGCTGCCCTGATTAAAAAAGAGGATTTTTTTGGTTCACAGTTTGTAGAGGTTTCAGTCCATAGTCAGCTGACTCCAGGGCTGGATGGCATGGCAGAAGGGCTGGCAGAGGAGGCTCACTTACAGCTGGGGGCAAAGCAGAGAGAAAGCAAGGGAGGGAGGAGCAGACACACCCTTGAGGCCACACCCCTAGAGATCTACCTCCATCCAGGCTTCCCCTCCCAACGTCACACTTAGTTCTAAACTCTGAGGGAGCTAATCCACCAATGAGTATCATGACCTATGATACTGGGATGTCTTTCTCCCAAAAGCCCCACCGTGAGCTCGAGGGGCTCTGGGAGGGTCATTCAGATATAAACCCTAACAGAAATCAAAAGACAGATGGGGGAGGGAGGGGAAAAGAGGGATGAAAAAAGGATTAAATGTGTTGTGTACATGTACCAGCTCTCTACAAGAATGCAAACATTGTGCTACAAACCTACACTAATAAAAAATAGTTTAAAAATAATATATCACACAAGTTGTTTTTATTCATGAGAACACTATAGAGAAGCTAAAACCTTTATTAAATGCTTCAGGCTAGCTTTGAATTCACTGTGTAGCCAAGGTTGGCACTGAACTCATTGGCACTGAACTCCTGCCTTGGCCTCTTGAGTACTGGAATGACAGGTGTGAGCCTCCATGCCCAGAAAACCTATCATCTTTTTCACACCTTTAGCATTTTTAAATATCAAGCATTTTTCAAACTACTATGACTAGGAAAAACATGTTCATTAGCTATAGCAAAGAAGAATATAACTACAGTTGTAGAATATATTTTAAGAGAACATTATAAAGCACAGACTTGATAAATCACAGTACTGACAAATTCTTAATGAATGCTAAATTACACTAAACTGTGAAATAGATTATTTAGCTAAATCAATCTGCTGACAAATTGGCCTGTGGTGAGTTGGCCTTTTGGTACATTAACCGTTGTCACTTGAGGGGAGGCTGTTGTGTGTGTATGTGAAGTGGTTGCGCACTCCTTGTGCTGGTTTCCTAGTCCCTGGGTCCTGGGTCCTGGGAGGCCTCATCCTGTGGACCCTCCAGTGCCATGGATTGAGTCCTGGCTTCTCAGAGCCCTGCCACAGTAGACACCAACTCAGGCCACCAGCCAGTGGCCCACAGGTCTGGACGGAAGGAAAGGGAATAATAACCAGCACATCCTTGTCTTGAAACAGGAAGACCGAGGCAAAATGAGGGACCTTTTCACACCCCACTTCCGATGGACGACACTGCTGCTGTGGTTTATATGGTAAGAGGAGGGTGTGACCACCTCCACCCTGCTTTATCTGGCTTGCATTTGAAGTAATGCACAGAAAACCTTTTGAGCTTAGGCATCATTTACAAATTTTGGTAGTTTGAGAATCGCCATCCTGATTTCTGATTTATCCAAGTTATCACATCCTGTTATCAACTATGCCATTAACTTCTGTTTGTTTTTGCTTCTGTTTTTGTTTTGTTTTGTTTGTGCTTTGTAGTATAGGCTGACTTGAGGTCAGAATGTAACCCAGACTAGCCTGCCCCAGCCTTCTGAATGCTGGGATTGCAGGTATGTCACCATACACAGCTTAATTTCTTATTATTGTTCTTTAATTCTACTCACCTTTTATTCAGATAAGTATTTTTTTTAAAAAGGAAAATATTGACTAGTTACCATGATACATGCCTCTGATCCCAGCATTGAGGAGACTGAGGCAGGAGAATCTCAAATTTGAGACTAGCTGGACAATATAATAAGAACTTGTCTTAAAATACAAAAAATAGCCACATGTGGTGGTATATACATGTAATACCAGCACTTGGGAGGCCGAGGCAGGAGGATTGCCATGAGTTTGAGGCCAGCCTAGGCTCCATAGTGAGTTCAAGGCCAGCTGTTTTAAAAACAAACATAAATAAATAAATAGAAATTCTATATCTCCACTTTGAAGGAAAACACCTTGATTATAGGCCATAAACAAAAGTTGCTTTCGTAAATAGAATAAAGGTAGTTATACAGATGGCTGGTTACCCAAAGCCATAAGCCTCTGTATTTAAGAGCCAGACTAGCAGGGCACAGAGGTGCTCAGGGTTCAACAACCCATAAATGAAATAAGATATAATCAAAAGAATTAAAAAGAAACTTGACAGGAAATATTTTCTACAATAAGAGTTAGTATCTATGTTGTATTGGTACTCTCTGCTTTTCCCATATTGCTTCGGGTACCATTGGTGGCACATGGCTCATAGTTTGAAAGCCAGAATTTGGTCAACATGGCCATTCTTGAAACTTCCGGTTCTGACTCTGTTCAGATTTTCTTCAACAACAGTCACAAGAGGGGACTGATGGGGAGGCGAATGGAAAGAGCAATTATCCTTCACTTCACAGTAAATCAAATTTCAGGCATTCTTTCAATTTATTTCCCACCAAATCATGTACATAGCAATGGTGTCCAAATCTTTGTGCTTTAAGCCTTGTGATCCTGTTTTAACTAGTTCTCAATTTTCCTATTCACCTTTGAGCAGAGGTGCTAATTACCAGGGGAGTCTCCCCAAGGTGGTTGATTACTGGGAACAGAAAAAAGCTTTGATAGTGTACAGAACTGAGCTCCAGTTCTGCCCCCGCATTCCTAAGGGCTGAATAAACTCACCAAGCATTTATTAAACACCTGCTCTGACCCAATACAAAGGTGAGGGCTGCAGGATTTTTATGGAGGGGGTTGGTCAGGGTTGAGAACACCTAGCTTCAGGCTTCTGTAATTCAGCTGGGTCTACACTATACAAATCCTGAAGCAGTGAATGAGAGACTACTCTTAGTGCACTATCAAAGCCACTAAGTTTGCTAGTATAAACTGGGTGCAGTCTGGGAGGCAGAAGCAGAATGATCACAAGTTCAAGACCAGCCTAGGCAACTCAGTGACTTAGGGAGAGCCTGTCTCAAAAAGGGG
>PVIR01009719.1:0-52304 GCA_004026965.1 Petromus typicus | reverse complement strand
ACATAATCTGAAATTATTATTTTCCTCTTCCCTTTTTCCGGTCTTGTGAGAAGGCCCATAGGGACACATGGTACATATTTCAACACGTTTTTTGCCTCATATATCTATCTGCTTACTTGTCACCTTAAAATCATGTTACTTAGTTTATATATTATATTAACAACCAGTCAAGAGGCCAAGTTTTGATTTACAGTGAGAAAAAAGTCTGTCAGAAGAGCTGTGTGCTGGAGTCAGCAGTGTGTAGACTACTCTCCCTCATAGATAAGCAACATGAGAATACATGTTAGAACCTAATGGCAAATTATCAGTTTATAAGGAGAAATATATTTGTTCAGTGAGAATAGACTTGAGTTAGCCTGACAGATCCATTCTATCTGGGTAGATAAACGACTGGGATGCCAAATTTTCTGAAAGTTTCTGGAGAGTAATGGACTCAAAATAATGGGAATGAGTTGATCTTAAGTCTTATTTTTCAAATAAAATGGTGTTGGGCTCTGCCAGGCTCGGTGTACAATCACACTACAATGCTTTTTGTCCCCATGATTAAAAGAGGACATGCAGCTTTTGTTTTTTGCATTTCTTTCTTTCTTTCTTTGCTTTTCATGCCCAATTGCCTTTCTCATTAAAAAAGGCAAGATACAGTTGATTAGTCTTTTGTTTGCTACAATAGTAAGTCACCTAATCACAACTTTTCAGTCTTAAGATTGCTTCCTGTATTCTTTATTGATGTTTGGGGAATTTCCAAATGCTTAGATAAGACATGTGTAGATCACTGATCTGAGCTACATGTGTTTAATCATATCCTCTTAATTTCAAATCCTAGATCACATCATATCTGCCTAGGGTGCTAACAACCAATCTTATTTCTTTGCTGTATTTCTAAAAGTTGTAAAAGTGGCAAAATTGTGAGACACAGAGAGAAATAATGTTCTCTGCTTAGAAATGAATGTTATTTTTAAAAATAAAAAGTAATCCCAAATATGTTTTTTTTTAAAGCTTCTGTTTAATAGAGTAAAAATAGTGAAGAGATATTTGCGGAATGATGGTACCTCATCACATTTATTGGTATGCTCATTTCCAGTATCTCTTTGATGCACTTATGGGATGGCTTTGGAATCCTCTGCCATCTCCTACCTCACTACTGGAGGTACAGAAATGGTCAATTGTGATGGTTTTTAGACGTCCATCTGCAAAGATGTCAGCTTTTCACAATAAAGGTAGCAAAAATCAAAGTAATCATAATGCATTATTTGATTCTTGATGAAATATGATCAATGCAGAATACCAGCATTTGTAACTTGTGTGCATACGTCTTTTTTTCTTTTTTTTTAACAGAGTGTTGTATGGAAGGATTAAGGTAGTGTGAAATTCTGAAAGTGTGACCATATAAAGACATTCTATGTGACAGTCACTGCCTTTCTTTTCTCATTTATTTATTTTATACTGAGCCGTATCTTGGGAAGGACCTGGTATTTTACACTTAGTCCTTCATGTTTGAATTCCCCAAAGGTTCAAAGGTTTGGATATGGCCTAGAACGGTAAACATCAGACCTAAAATCGTCTTTCAGTTTCTGACTTGGCTTGTGATTTGTCACCTCATTAATATGGGCCACTGAGTATGAATTTGTCAAAACAAGATACATCAAGAGGACTAAAGAAAACGGTTTATGGTCTGGGATTTTTTTCCATCACCCCTCCATGCACTGTTCTGAAACTTCCAACTTCAAGAGACTGGCTTGATAAACATGCCTTGTCCTCTAGGTCACTGAGTTAAGGAGCAGTTCGGTCTTTTTGAACTTTTCACTTTTTCTGTGTAAATAAAAGCTAAGTACTTGCTAGCTTGTAAGTCTAGAAGTCTGCAAAGACATATTGCGGTAGAGGAGTAAGAAAAATATCTTAATGACGCCTTACCTGGCCCCTCTGATCTCTTTGTTCACTTTTCAGTGAAGGACACTTCACCCTCAGTATCCTAGTATTTATGCCTTTTTGTAACATTTTTGTTAAAAATCTAATAGATCTCAGCTTCACTCTGACTATAGATGGATAATTTTGACATTTTATAAGGAAAGAAGAAAATTTAGGAACTGAAAATCATGACTCAGGGGAATTGACTATGTAAAGATAGCTGTAAAAGTGAATACAGCTTATAAAATGAATGAGGATCCTGTTTCATACCGATACCTGGGGCAGTACCTGTATTACACAAATAAGCATTCAGCGTGTCACATGGCCACGTTCACATTTGTATGGCTGAAGGACTCCTGGTGGAGAGCAAGATCCTTTTTGCTCATTTTCCTCAGCTCCATTCTTATTCCCTTGAGGGGTCTTCAATTTTTTTAATTTTTAAAGATGTTTACTGCTTCTTATTTTAGGCTCTCAGTAATTTTTTGACTTACCAGGTTGAGGTATTTCACACTGCAATTTGAAAGAGAGGCATTTTGTTTGTTTTTAATTTGCTTTCCTTTATTAATCATCTTCTAATAGATCTTAATAGATCACCTTTTGGAATAGATCTGTATTCATTAAGCCATTTCCTTATTCTGGTAGGAGGCAACATGACCTACTTATTTCCCATGGAATGAAATAAAAATCTGAGTCTCACATACATTCTCCACCTTTCCCTGTCATTTCTGGTTCTACTTCTAACCTCCAGTCTTTCTAGGTCTACATTGTTGATATTTGATCTTTGTGCTAAAAGTATGACAAATCTTTGCTTGGGGTTTACATTAAATGAAGAACAATAAGCAGTATTTGCATTATTATAACAACATAAATATCATTTAATGTTAGATCACAAAGTATACACACAGACTTTCTTTAAGAAAGTAATATTAGCACTTGTATTTTAAATTTAAATCGGTAACATTTACTAAACTATAGAAAAGATAAACAAGTCATTTGTAGGAAAATGGATGGCAAGTGAAATAAATCTCATTCGAGCTTAAATATGGTATGTTTTCTCTTATGTGAGATACCGAAGTTATAAAGAGCAAAGTAAAATTAGAGGGCTAATTCAAATGAGAAGGGCTTCAGAGAGCGAGATTAAAAAGGAAGAGAGAGGGCATAAAAAGGGAACTAAGGGGCCAGGGATTTAGTTCAGTGGTTCCAGCGCCTACCTTCCAAGCTCAAGGTCCCAGGTTTGATCTCCAGTGATCACATACAACAATGCACTGCGATCAGTACTATATACCACGATGCTGGGTGTGGAGGCTCACATCTGTAGTCTTAGCCCTTGGGAAGCAGAGGCAGGAGGATTGCCAAGTTCAAGGCTGAATTCAGGAGCAGCTTGAACTACAAAGCAAGACTCTGTCTCAAAAAATAAAGAAAGAAAAGAGAAGGAACTAAGTTTATATTCATGTACTAACTTCCCACCAGGAATGCAAGCATAGACTGCAAATGTACTCATAAATTTTTTTTTAAAAAAATCATTGATATTTGTTGCTTACATTGAGTTGCATTTATTTTATATATTTTATTTTTCTCTATCACATCTTCAAATATTTCTGACTCTCTGCTGTAACATCTGGTCCACTTTCCTATTTTCTAATGGATTCCTCTTCCAGAGGCTTCCTTCGTCTTGCCCTGCATGAATTTACTGCTCTTAGACCTTCTGTATGAGTGGCCTCCTGGCTTTAGATGTATTGCTCTTTTTCATTCAATCTTCTGTATTAATGATTTTCTACTTTGGGGTTAACCTCTCATTTTATTAGAGTATATTACATAATTCCTACAGTACTTAAGAGACAACTCTTTGGATTCTTGTGCTGTCTCAGGGCTGTGTGATGCTTTGGCTGAATATAAAATTTTAGATTTGAGAGTTTTTCTTTCAAATTTTATAAGCTCAGCTCCGTTGTTTGTCCTTGCTCCCCTCTCCCTTCCCCTCGTTTGTTTCTTCTTTTTTTTCTTCTCTTTTCTTTTGTGTCCGTTGCTAGAAATACAACTTAGGGTCTTGTACATCCTAGGTACACATGCTACTACTAGTTTATATCCCCAGACCATCACCATTATTATATAGTCGAAGATGGGTAGCAGACTTCTACTTTTCTTATTTCTTTCTAAAACCTTGTAGAATTATTTTACTGCATTGATACTGAAAAATTTTCAGTGACACTTGATCTTATCACATTTATGATACTTTCTCAGTGAAACTTCTTAGCTGTCGATTAATGCATTCAGCTAAAGAGAATTTATTTTTGTCATTTTCTTAATTATTCCTCTTCTGCATTTTTCTCTTCTTCTGTTTCTATGTATATACCTGGATACTACAGATTTCAGCTTTCTCCTCTCATCATTTCTGTCAGATTTTATATATTTGAGTATTTTTAGTGTTGCTACTAGTTTTAGAAGTTTAACAACTACATTTTAAAGTTATAAGTACTCATTTTCTTTCTGCTTTTTTTGTAAATCTTCTTTTTTGATAGTAATAGATCTTTCAGTCTAAGTTTATATAAGATACCTTTTCTCTTAAAATTATATTTTTACCCTTATTTTAGTCTTTATTTGTAATGCTGCTGAGTTTCCTGATGTTTGATGTGCTTCTTTGACTACTGGTGTTTAGTTTAAAACTGGCAATTGGCAATTGCCTTTCCTTTGATCCTATAGAACTCTTTACCTTCGCATCTTTAACAGAGAAAGGATGACCAGGCATCGTGTTAAAATGAAGAGGTGGAACGTGGCATCCATGAGTTGTATAATTTGGATGTGCCAAATGTTCGTGTTGGGGAGTTTAATTATTGTTGTGGTGATGTGGTGAGACAGTGGAATTCTTAAGAGGGACAGTCTAATGGAATGTCATTTGGTCATCAGTGTGCTGCCTTCAAAAGGATGCAGATGGTTCCTGTGGGTACCCAATGAGTTCCTTTAAGAATGAGATCTTAGAGAAGGACAAGTATGGCCCTTTTCCGCATGTTGGCATCGTGTTTCACTGAGTGATCTCTGTCTCAGGCATCCTCCTTCTGTGATGCTGTTCTCCACGTGGTAACTCAGTGCTGGGACACCCTCACCAGAAGCAAAGAGCCATGAACACTGTAAGGTAAACTAACATCTTTTGCTCCACAGGTTGTCAGCCTTAGACTTTCTCATAGTGAATGAGAATGGACTAAGACAGTATCTACCATAAAGGAATGAAAACATTGTTATTCTCATATGCCAATGTATAACTAAAGCGTTATTACTATTTTTCTGGAAGTTTATTAAAGAAGCCACTACCTCCCTTAGGTTTTTGGTGTTTTGTGTTGTTTTTTTGCTTGTTTGGTTTTGTTTGTTTGTTTGTTTTAGGGTTTTTATTATCATTATTATTTCTTCTCTTGTAATTCAGGTATTTGTTTCCTGGGGTCTGAATGAAGAAGATAGGCTGTATAAGGGAATGGAATGTGTAGCTATTTCAGTTGTGGAACTTATATTGGGTTTTCTCTCATATCTTTCCTATTTCTCCTTACATTTTCTGAAGTTCCTTTGTGCAGTTTCTCACAATGGTGAAATCACTAGATAGCATCTTTTAGACTCTGGCTTTTTTTCCCCCTGGGATCACTAGTATTAACGTTGTTGTGCCCATGGAGACCCCAGACACATTTTCTCAGCCCAGACCTCTGTTTGGAACACAGTATTGTTTCTGTTTAAGGGTTTAATGTTACTTCCTGTCTTCTGCCTGTGTTGCCATCTTTGTGACACCTGCCTTTCTTTTGTGTTATGTAAAGACTTTTTTCTGTCCTACCGTTAGGCTGATGTTATATTAAAAACAGATTTATATATAATCATAACCTATGGGTGTATATTTCAGCAGACCTTCTGAAAAGAGTCAAAAAGGGTGACAACAAAAACATACCACCTTTTGGAATACTAATAACCTAATGCATCACTCAGTATCTAAATCAATGAATAAAGTCTTACTTGCCTGACAGCATATTTTGGAGTTTTGTTAGGATTTATGGTAATTTCTTTGAGACATTATAACAATAGACTATTTTTATCCTATTGACTTCTGATATTGCCCTCCCTCCTTTGTATAACCAATTCTTCACTGTAGAATTCCTCTTTGCCTTGCAGACTTTGGTCTCAGTACATCAGTTTGTGCTCACATTTGTTTCTGAGATATTTTTTTGCCTATTTGGCAGGTACACTTTTTGCCCCCAGACACTACAGCAGTTAAGGACAATTCTAGGTTGGCTGCCTTTCTCTCGTTATCTCTGGAAGCACATTAGTTTGCCACATAGAGTGTTGTATTCCACATGCCCTTTCCCTGGTAACATTTTAACACAAGTAGGTGACTATGAATTAATTATAGGCAACTTAAGGTTCCCAGAAGTCTGTTGTGGCTAACACGCTTTTCTCCTGTCACAGCTAGGAAAGTTACATCCCAGTGCATCTGACTCCAGAGTCTGGGTGAGCTGAAGGACGGAGGCATAGCAAGTAGCTCGAGGTCAGCTGAACTTTTCGAAGAACTTCATTTTTGGAAGAATGTACAGCAAATGTCTGTGTTGCTTACTTAGGAATATGAGTGATGGACTATGTTTTGTCTTTTTAAAATGTAAATCACAGGAGAAACTATAAAAATAAAATGTTACAAGGAGTTCGAAGAGTTTCTGGAAAGAGCTATGACATGACATACAAGTCCTCAACAGACTGTGACATTCTAAAAGCCTCATAGCCAGGTGTGAAGCCCCGAGGATTACCTCAGCTTACCCATCTCTGAAGCAAGTCATTTTGAAGAAGAGGATATAATAGTAGACAGTTGGACTGTGTTTTATACCATGACCTTTCTGAAAAGAAAAGTCCTTTCTCAGATAATTCTAATTTGCCCATTCATTTGTTATAGACTGCATGGCAAGAGGTGTGGAAGTCACAGAAAATCTTTCTTCAGGGCAGAGCCTCCTTCACTGTGGGAAGAAAGGTGCTTTCAGGTTATTATTAAGTCATTGCAGAAAGAATTCTCAGTTTGTCTTGCTACTGAGTAGATATGGTGTTCTGAGATTTGGCAGGGATGGTAAGAAATAGACCTCCAGTTTTGAATTTTGGGGGACCTGGTTTTGTGAAGCTTCCTACAAATGTCTGGCATTATTTAGGCAGAGATGTTGGAGACTCTGCTGCTTTGAGCAATGTGCCACCCTCAGAAAGTTTAACAAATGGCGATTGCTGGATTGGTGAAGGTTCTTTGTAAAGTGTTCAAAAATCCATCTTGTTGAGAAGAGTGCTTTCCTCTTGGAGTTTGCTACAGAATCCCATTCGTGCATTTCACAAATGTCACTGTGTGCTTTTCTTGCTCATGGGTGGTGCCTGGTCTGATCTGATACTCATTGTCCCCTAGGTTCCCTCTCAAAACTGCTTTCTACCTAATACATCTCCACCCCTTTCAGATGTACCCAGGAGCCATCCTTGTCGTCCCACTGCCTTTCTTCTTTTATAAAATGAGAAGTTACTATGAGATCATCTGTATGTAGGAGTAGCAACTGGGGTGCTTTATCCCTGACCCATTTTAAGACAGGGTCTCCCTAAATTGCTGAATTTCCCAGGTTGAGCTTGAATATTCTAATTTAGGTCTCTACTTCCTAGATTTCAGATTTCAAATTCTCAGGAATTTTAGAAGACCATCAGCTAGTTGGTATGGTGCATAGTTGCAATCTGGAAGCAACCACTGTGGAAATCAATATGGAAATGTCTCAGAAAACTAATACTGTAGATTCCATTTAATCTAAGAGTAACTCTTCCAGGTATTTCCCCCCAAAATTTAAAGACAACACAGTATGATGATACTTGTCTATCCGTGTGTCTAGCAGCACAATGCATAATAGCAAGATTTTGGAAGCATTCTACATGTCCATCATAGATAAATGGATAAGAAAATGTGATATTTACTCATAAGGGGGTAGATACTACTGAGCCATAAAGAAGGATAAATTTGACTCATTTGTAGAAAAATGCTAAGTGAAGAGTGGTAAGTGATATGAATCAGACACAGAGGGTTAGGAATGGTATGGTTTCTCTTCTGAGAAACACAGTGTATAAATAATTTCAGGAGTGAAATAAGAAATAGAATGTAGGAGAACAATCCTGTTAGTTCTAGCATACTCTGACTTTGTGTCCAGTAGTAGTTATGGGAAGTCACAGTCTGTGCTCTCTAGAAAAGAGAAGAAGCTAGGAAATACATAAACCAGGAAGAAACTAAAGATTTTATGGAGGTGACAGAGATAACTTCACCAATGAACTACTGGAAAAAAAATCTGTTAAGGGGTAGAATGAAAAGTAGATTAGGATGGAGACAGGCAAGGATCAAAAGAATGCTGGCACCATGTTTAGAAATGGGAACACAGGAAATTGAGTAAATTCTCAAACGATAAGTACTGGGATTTCTATCTTTACATTCCTCAAGTTGGAACATAATATGGAAACACATGGCACAGAAACACTGATACTATTGTGTGAAAATGCATACATCTGATAGAGTATGAGAGGGACTGAAAATAATTTCTTCCTCACACGGTACTGTATTTTTTTTTTTTTTTTAGTTTTTTGAGACAGGGTCTCACTTTGTAGTTCAGGCTGGCCCTGAACTCACTATGTAGCACAGGCAAGCCTGGAACTCACAGCAGTCTTCTGCCTCTGCCTCCAAAGGGCTGGAATTACAGGTGTGAGCCACTATACCCAGTAATAGAGTTTTATTTTAATTCTATTTCAAACAATTGAAAACACAAAAAATTTAAATTAATGAGTATTAGAAAACATTTGTAATGTGCTGTTTGTTTTGTTTTGTTTTGGAAATCATAAGGTTCCAGCAGCACATAGAAGAACTAAGTGTTTGAGCATAAAGCAAGCAACATAAGATTTGTGAAGACAAATGGGGCTACTTACCTGTATTTATCTGCTTAAACTGTTTCTTCCCACAGACTCTATGCTCGAATACAGAAAACTCCAACTTGTGCTGATATGTCACTGACATATAAACAAGTGCATATTTCATTGGCATCTTAACTGTTCTAGAGTGATATAGTGAATAATGTGCATGATTAGAAAGACCTTGCCTTAAATTTTGTCTTTTTCTCTGCTCTGTTATCTTCAGAAGTTTGTCTAACTTTATTAGAGCTCAGATTCTTTAGGTAGAGAAAAGAAATGAATAATCACAATCATATTGCTATTCATATTTGTTTTAAAGAGAACACAGAATTTTATGGTTTTGTGTTGTACTTTGTAGGTATTCAATAAATAATATTTATTGCATTTTAATTATTATAAACTAAAAAGTAAATTTGTGTCTGCCTTCTGTCATGCAGAATTTTCAAATCCATGTATTTTGCTGCTAATTGACTGAGTGAGTGATAGAGTAGTAAAATAGATTGCAAATGCCATGAGAACTGAAAGATGGGTCATAAAACTATTTACATTAACTGTAGCAAAACAAGACAACCCTCTGGACCCTGATGTTGCTGTCTCTGAGTCTGTGTGTGCAGCGTAAGTGTCTCTATGCTCATTAGAATCTTCATTCATCTAAAAGGTTCTCAGGTCTGACCCAAATATATTTTAAACACCAGTATTCTATGTTGAGCCACTAATATTAGCTGAAAAATTTCAAAACTACTATCATGTCATCACTGAGAATTGTCTTGAAGTTTCACCATCCGAATCAAAAATAAAATAATTTATATGATGCATGTTTTTGTAGGGAAGGGGTTTGTTCAATATAAGTTGTTTTATTGAAAAGAATTACGTAAAGGAGGTTTTTTAATTTATGACCATACATCCTTCACCTCCTGTGCCTAGTTGGTTGTCATTTTCTCAATAGACATTCTGATTTCTGGGTGGTTGTCCTATTTAGATAAAACACTCAGTTTCAGTTGAGTTTGAGCTACTTTCTAAGTATGCATCTTGATTAATCTTTCATATTTTAGGTGGAGGATAGAATGTGGATTTCTAGGAAATGAGTGTAGCATCTAAAAAAATGTGACCATCCTGTGTGTTCTATGAAAAAAATATTTCATGCACCCTTGTATGTGTGTGCTTCCTCCTTCGTAATTTTTGTCCCTTAAAGGTCATGCAGAGCAAATGGCACATACCTCCCTTATTATTTGGTTGTTTTTCACCTTGAGAATCTGACAAGCCTCTTTCAGTAGGCTGTGTGTCTTTGGGATATGCATGAGTCACTCTGGGCTTCATATTTTCTGTTGTGAAAAATGGAGATGGTACCTGTCTAACTAACATATGTGGGGGAGAAGGACTGTGCTGGTGGACCTCCTAAGTTTGGAAGGTACTGGCTCAGAGGTAGTGTCTTTCTTTTCTCACACATTCAGTATGTGTCTTTCTAAATGATTCTTTCACATTACTCTTTGTGTTCTATTAAATGACTATCGGGGTCCTTTATGCTGGTTCTATGTTCTTACTTTAAACAGGAGCAGTTTGTATTATCTCTGTCCAAGCCATTTGATACTGCCTTAGTGAAAAATCTATGTGCAATAGTATTCTCTTTTTGACAACACTAACGGGTTGATTTTGCTTTAATTTTTGACCACTGTGCATGAAGTTGAGGTCAAACCCTTTGCAGGTGACCTTTTCTTTACTGAATACCTGGAGAAAATTACTATGTGTAAAAGAAGTTGGATTTTGACATTTTTGTACAGGAAATTAAAAAGATGTAAGTTGTAAGTGTTCTTCAATCAATGAATCAGTTGCCACAGTGGTTTCTTACAAATATAATTCAAAACTGGGCCAGTACAAAAAATGACCATCTTTTGCTTGCTTTCCAGTGTTTAAATTTTGTTTTCTGCTGATGACTGAAGGTACACATGGGATTGCATGGAGTTCACCAATTGTCACTGAAGTTGGAAACAATGTTGTAGAACATAGAAAAGTTCCAGGAGAAAACAGCTGCAGCTAGCCCATGTGGAATAAGCTTCTTTCATAATGATACTTGGTGAAATAAAAACACTGAGTGATTAGATTGTTAGTGCGACCAGTGCTGGATGGCAGTGTCTACATAACTGGTCACATGTCATGGGGGACTGGACAGTGTAATGCAGTGGTCAAACTTGTGTGAGTGAAAGGGATGAGAGGACCTCAGTGATTATCCTGACTTATCAGACCTTAAGTAGAGTTATCCTGGGAAAACTAGAATGTTTTTGGGGATAGATGAGTCTTAACATGTATGTGTTACAAACATAGAAATAATGTCATAATAAAAGAAATACTCAGCTAAGGAAAAATGCACTGATAAGCTTTCAGCAAAGTTGGAAAGATACTTTAGATCATGCTTTGGGATCTTTAAAATAGAAAGAAAGTGCCATTTAAATGATTAGGAGAGACACAGACTAGAAATAAAGACTTTTTTGCTTACAGATCATGGGGTTGTGTCCAGAAGGCGCTCACAGCGGGTCAGAGCACAGGGAGTGGGACCATGTGTCTCGGCCTCTTGTCTGTCTGTCCTAAGGCTCAGGTGGGAACCTAAATGTCCCAGAAACAGAGTAACAAGTAAGCAGCCATCACTAGGAAGTAAACAGGTGGAACATTTGAAACATATTGACCTGAAAACCTTTTTGATGAGCTGCTGTCTTGACTATGGTTAGGTATGTGACTTTGGGCAGGGGGGTGGGTCTCTCACTTCCACTGGAGAAATGAGAATGGGATCATAGAATCTAACTCAGACCCAAATACAAACACAAAATGCATGTGAAGGTGATAAAAATGAAAGGAATTCACTGTAAGTTAAGGTAGAAAAAATGTTCTGGACTGGTCCCCAGGGAGGGCTGACTGCACAGCAGGGAATGTGCGTCTGACTCTCTGACATCCTGAAGGTTCAGGTCCCATTTGTGTCCTTCACTCTGGTCTAAGTGGTTGGACAGGCTGGCAGATTGCCCTAGGGATGACTTAGCAGGTGACTGAAGCTCACAGAATTGCAAGCTTCATTTCCTTTGCTGTGGGGCCTAGTACCCAGTATGTACGTCATGGGCCTGACTCTAGTTCGTGAATTATTTTGCTTGCTTCTAGAGTCTTGTTAGTTATTTCTAAACTCATTAGTAGAGCCTGTGATTAACAGCTGAGTGAGAAAAGACTCATTACCTGACAAATGTGTTGATTACTCCAAAGGAAAATGACTTGCTAAGACCAGATGGCTCTCAGCTAATTTTTCTAGGAATGGCCTTAACCAATTATTGGAAGTAGATTGCATACATGTAAGGTCCTGTCAGTATATCTTCACACGGCTCTTTAAGCAGCATATAAGAACTGCTAGTGAAAAAATAGTGTAAAATTCTATGTATCTGTTAAACAGAGCTTATCACAATTTAAAATTTTAATTATAGACATTGAATAACAGTATAACATATGGGAAAAGACTCTATGTTGAAAGGAAATTTTTGTCTAAAAAATTACAAAAAATGTATGTGAAGGAAAATTGAAAAATTAAATTGGAGGTATGTGTCTTAATCTTTCTGTTGACTTGCTTTATAGAATAGATGGGATTTAAATGCTCAAAATTACTCCCAGGCTGTTGACCTTTCTGTGTCTAATTGTACAGAGAGCAGTATTTGGAACTCAATGGGACTCAGTGACCACAAATGATAGTAGATGGCAATTTTTCAAAAGGTAGTTGACATGTAGCTTTTGGAAGACCCCTTACATGGTAAGAGGACTCTGCTTTCCACAAAGTGGAGGTTAGGTTTTCTCCCTTGAAAAAGAAAATTAATCAGGCAAATGAACTATGTTTTCAATATTACCTATTTAAAATTACTAAGGAAATTTATTCATAGCCTTGTTAATTGGATATAATTAAAGAAATCACATTTTTCTTCTACTAAGATTTATTCTGACAAAATTTTAAGAAAATTTGAAAGTTAAAAGTACCTGGTTACACTTTTCACCAGTTATATAGTTTACTATAACCTCACCTTCAAGATGAGTGGTTTGTTCCCAAATTCAAATTTTGATGACACACCCTCTTTGCATTTCCTGTTTGTGGGACATGTTTTTTCAGAATGAGATGGCATGTACAGGGCAAAACACATCATTCTGTGAGTCCGTAGCCCACTGTAGCCTATGTTGTAGTCATTAATGAATTTACTTTGTGATGTTGAGTAAATCCCTAACCTCTAGAGTTTCATTTTCTTTGAGGTATAGAAGATAGACTTTGGGGGACAGAGATTTAGTCCGGTGGTCCCAACATTTGCCTGGCAAGCGCAAGGTCCTGAGTTTGATCCTCAGTCCCATATATCACAATGCCGGGCACGGTGGCTCATATCTGTAATCCTAGCACTCGAGAAATAGAGGCAGGAGGATTGCTGTGAGTCTGACCCTAGCCTGGCCTACATAGTGAGTTCAGAGCCAGCCTGAACTGGAAAGTGAGACCATGTCTCAAAAACAAACAAACAAACAAACAAACAAACAAAAAAACCTAAAAAATCCCCCAAAAGATAGACTTTGGGTTCAAGCTTGTTTGTAGTTTGTAGTTTTAAAGCTTGAAGTATTTTGTCTCAGTGAAATTATGCCCTGTGGACATACTGAGATGAGACCAGTGCTGGGTATTTTGAAACAATGGTCAGAAAACATAGTAATGTGGATAGGATGTGGGACTTCACCTGGGAAATAAAATCAGGAAATATAGTGAGAAGCCAGAATTATACACGATATTAACAGAGGCTGAGATGGCAGGGACGACAGATCTAACACATCCATGCTGACAGGACACAAAGCTATTTTGATTATCAAACAAGTGGAGCTCATGAGCAGAGCAGCAGAGACCCTAGCAGAGTGGAGGAGGCGAAGTCAGTAATAGTTTGCTGTGCGAAGGTATCTCTGAAAGCCAGAAGTCCTCATCTGTGTATTGCTTCCCCACGGTGGGATTAAAGTGAGAGTTCTTCGCGTAAGCCCGTCTTGCGTTTTATCCTCTAGTCCTTCCGTCAGCCAAGTAGAAATGAGGGAAGGCCGCATGCAGTCGGGACCTCCTTCACATTCCCAGCACCACCGGTGCCCTGAACTATATCCTTTCACCGACCTGTAGCTGCAAGTAGACCCCCGTGCTATGGCTGGTCTAATTCACATGATATAATTGAGAATATCATTGTGGACTGAGGCCCTAAGTTCTTGTATAATATACTGTACGTGGAAAATGCATGTGAGGTGTGCTGGGTGTCAAAGTCTAATTTAAACCATAGAAGAGTGACGTGTGTAAAGCATCGTACTAGGAATTTTATCTTACTCGATAGGGAGGGAGTAAAGAAGAGGTAGCTTGAGACAGCCAGGTGTTATCTGCTTGAGGAAGAGATGAAGGGGTTCTCAGGCTGTTTGCCCACAGGCCACAAATTTATACCGGACTTATACTGGACTTAGGGATTTATCTGAGTTTGGTATGCTGTCCCTTGCAGGAAAATGAGGAACTGTGGATAAATTGCACTTTGGATCCTGTTGAAAGGAAGGGCATGAGATAGAAGTTTAAATACAGCACATCTTTAAGCACAAGTTTCAGATATCACTGTGCATGGGTCTCAGGGAAGCCAGAGTTAAAGCTGTACTGCAGTACAGAAACATGGAATCTTCTTGAGATGCACACTTATGCCGTGGTTTTGGTCTGTTATGGTTTGTGTGTAGATGCCCACCAAACCTCATGAAATCATAGATGCAGTTTCAGATATAGAGTGTATAATGCTTGAAATAGGGTGTGCAATTACTAAATCAGTCCAGTGATTGGTCTGACATTGCTTTTTGTAGGATTAAGGGTGCCCTATCTTAGGGGAGAATAAAAGTATGAGACACAGAAAGAGGACTAGTGCTGTTGCTTGTTGCTTGCTTACTTCCTGCTGCCTTCTGCCTGCCCCACTTTGCCATAGACTGTTTGCCATCTGTGATGCCCCTCTGCTGTGCCGCCTTGCCTTGATGCCAGCTGACTGTGGACTGAAACCTCTACATACTATGAGCCAAAATAAACCTTCCCTCCTTTAACTTTCAGCGCTGGGTATTTTGTCTCAGCAATGAGAAAAATAACTAAGACATAGAGTTCCCAGTTGGTAAGGTGCTGAAAAAGCTTATCTGACAGTATGTGCTTTAGACAGAGTTTTCATGTGCTTGTTGATGAATTAGGTGTTGAAATAAAAAAAATTGTGGTTGAGATTCTGTGGAGGCTGGAAGTTATTCTATGAGGGATGTCACGATGGAGCTGCCCTGGTAGGTAAAGCCCAGACAGTTAAGTGTCACTCCCTGGGAGGTGCCCCCTACAGTGTGAATCCCAGGATGCTGAGACCAGAGCCAGTCTCCCTAAAACTCCAGGGTAAAGAAGCCTCTGATTCAAGATGCTGCCGAGTGATGGCAGAGCCCACCCCTTGCAAGGTGATTCTTCATCTCCACACATTTGTCTTTGATCCCTCCAAAAGGGCTTTGAGGACCTGTGTGCTGGCTGAGGCTTTTGTGATGCCACCTAATTCTTATCGGAGGGTGGAGCCCCACACATGTCTCTGCACAAAGAATGTAGAGGTAAGACTATAATTAGAGCAGTGAATTCATACAGGAAAGCTCTTGATAGTTCCCTGCTGGGTATTATTTGAAAGGTGGTCCTGTGAATCTATTCAAATAATGTCAGTGCTTATGATGTCGAATAGAAGAGAACCCACTTGGGAAGCTCTAAAAGCATCAAACTACAGTGGATAGTTATAACATGTAGTTATTTAGGTTAGAAATAAATAATGAGAATATACTGCATGCAAGTTATGGGCCTGGATATGTAGTTATAATCAGAAGCCAAATAGACATAAAACCTATCTCTGGGAAGTTTAAAATTGAATTCTGAAAGCCAGACAGACCTGGGGTTATACTAATTTCTGGATAGATATCTTGAATTCAGTTTTTCACGTGCAGTATGGCCATCTCAGACCTGCTCTACAAGACTTCTAATTAGGTGGCATTCTATCTTTCGAATCCCTATTAAAGTGTCTAACAGTGGCATGGTAGATGCTCAGTGATCAGTAGCCTTAGTAATTTTAGCTTCTGAAATTTGTACTCTTGAAAAGATTAGAAAGTTCTGCAGTGTCTCTACAGAGGGCATCATGATCTGCCTAGAAGCTCAACCTAAATTTGATATCTTTACTAATTTTGCTTTTTACACTGAGCAAATCTTGATACTTCAACTTCGGAATATATCAAGTACATTCAGGTATCTCTTCCATCTGTATCACCCTGGTCCGAATGATTTTCTCCTTCTACCTTGACTATAACCAAAGCCCTCCGCCTTCTGTCTTACGTTTTCACAGCACATACTTTGTAAAGCGCCAGGCTACAGTGATATTTTTATTACACATATCAGATCTCAACATAGTGGCATGAATCTGTAATTCCAGCTGCTTGTGAAGCTGAGGAAAGTTCAAGCTCATTCACAACAACTTAGCAAGACACCATTTCTAAATAAAATTGTGAAGAAAAAGACTAGAGATAGAATGTAGAGGTGGAGCCCTTGCCTGGTATGCACAAGGCTCTTGGTTCAATCCACAGGACTTAAATAAAACAGAAAATAAGCATTCAGTGGATCCCCTATAACTCACTCTCTTCCATTTCTTTTCATGCAGTTGACCCCTACACCTTGCTCCCTCTACTCTCTGCAGCCTCCTGGGCTCCTCAGACCCCAGCACACAGGAGGTTTTGTGTCCCCTCCGGGCCCTCATACTTGCTACACTCTCAGCCTGGACTCTGCTCTTTTCAGAGGCAACTCTTTCTAATCCTTCCACCCTCTGCCTTCCCCACAAAGGCCATTCACTTGCTCGGCCTCCTCCAGCATCCTTGCCATCATTTCTTTGCATTTGCTATTCACTTGCTTTACCTCGCACATCTGACCACTGCAACAGTCATTTTCTTACCTGTTGCATTCATTTTGGAGTCCCTAGTGCTTGGCTCTGTGTAAGATACCAACATTTTTTTTTAAAGATATTTTTCTGGTAGATAATTGGAAAGGACATGATTGTTCAATCATCAGTCTGTACAGTGATATGCTATACTTGTTTTAAGGATCAGGATTTGTTTTAAATATGGATGAACTTTCAAAATAAGATGTGATCATCTCAGTTTTCTTGTTGAAGGCTCTGTGTGTAAAGGTCTACCTGTCTGAGTGTGATCCAGGCATCTCCCTAGCAGGGAAATATTAGAATACTGTTTGTTGGGCTAGAGATTTAGCTCAGTGGTTCTGGAACCTGCCTTGCAAGTACAAGGGCCCAGGTTTGGTCCCTGGAAAGTACATATAACAATACTGAGCCTGGAAATTCTCACCAACCAGCAATCAGTACCACATACCACAGTGCCAGGTATGGTGGCTCATGCCTGTAATCCCAGCACTCGGGAGGCAGAGGCAGGAGGACTGCTGTGAGTTCCACACTCTCCTGGGCTACATAGTGAGCTCAGGACCAGCCTGAACTACAAAGTGAGACCTTGTCTCAAAGAAAAAAAAAAAAAAAAGAATACTGTTTGTCTTACAGATCCACATTCTGGAATAGCTATTTCTTCCTTCGGTCTTTAATCAGGCAGTTTAGATCACTCCAAATCACAGCTTTGTCTGTGTTTCCTGCATGGCCATGAAGCTCAGGTAATGGAGTGAAGAATTCACAGTAGGTTTTCTCTTACGTTAACTGTTCTTGAAAAATAAGTTTAAAAACTCAGGAAAAGGTGGTATGGCATGTGAGGGAGGCATATGATACAGTGGTTGAACTTAGACTTTGGGGTCGAGTAGATGGAGGTTTGAAGTTCAAGTCTGTTTACAAACTGTGAAAACTCATTTAAGCTGTCTGGTCTGCAAAGTGGCTTAGGTGGTTCAGTTAGTTCCTTCATTATAACGTGAGTCCTCAATAGATTGCAGCAATTTTAAATTTCAGGAATGCATAAGTCATTGGATTAGGCGATGTCAGGGAGGGCCTACAAGAATATTTGCATTTTAGTTTAAGGGTTGGGAGGGTGAAACAAAGAGAATGAGGAGAGTCGCTGCTTTTCTAATTCCCTGTATCTTTTCTCATAAAAAAAAAAAAAAATGTGCTAAATATTCACAATTCATCCTGGCAGTTAAACAGTGAGAATAATATAGCTTTTTACTAATAAATAATCTTTACTGAGGTAACTTTGGTGTCCTCCAGAAAAACCTTTCAGTTTTCATTGTGAGTAAGCACTTTTCATTATAGAATTGCCAACATACCGAACACCGGAGGACATGTAAGCTAAACAAAAACAACACAACAGAACAAACACCTTGCCATAAACAACTTGGAACACAGGCCCTTTTTCAGGTCCTTTGTGTTTCTTTTCCTTTTGAGGTCTATGTATTTAAAATTTCTCCTATGAAAATAAAGTTGTATACTGGTCTTAAAGTCAAGAAAGTAGATGCCAACCCACTATCACCACCACTGCCATATCTCTGCAAGCACTCTTAGTTCGCCCATGCCCCTGATAACGAAAAAAACATGTTTGTGGTGTTGGTGTGCATCTGCTCTGGACTGCAAAGTAGATTTCTTGAAATACCTTTCAACCCCTAAATTAGAGTGACTCACTAATAATGGTCAGAATAATTCAGTCCAATTTCCTTATCCTCTCCTTGGATTCAAACTGGCAACATATGTAAGTAAGGTAGAAAATAATATAATTTCTAATATGAAGATTTCTTTTATAGTGAGTGCAAATTTCAATTTCTTAAGGTCCCATTGGGTTAGTATGAAAGAAAAAAAACTTTGAAACTGTTGAGTTCTGAAAAATAAGTTGTTCCTTCTTGACACTGAAGACATCAATGACCACAGTATCCGCATAGCTTTGTTTGCCCTGTTCCCTGGCTGTAATTTTAAGGCTTTCACTCCAGGTCTTTTTGGTTGGTCCTCATTTGTTTCTGTTACTGGCATCTGTTGCTGTGTGAAGAGAAATTTTGAATGCACAAATGAAATCTTCCTAAAGCAGTTATTGTTCTAAATATGGTGTCTTACTTCAGGTCTTGGAAAGAAATTTGGTTAAAGAGATAGCCTGAGGTTATTTTTAGGAAATCAGAAGAGCAGGGAAATTAAAACCGAGGAAGTTCTGGTTTCTATTCCTTGTAGATATTCCGTTAGGAGACATATGCATCTATTTAGCATCTATTTTTTGCATTCCTACCCTTGGCTGTCCCAAGTCGTTCCCGATCTTGTCATCAGAGCATGAGGCAGAGGCTTGAGGCAAAAGACTGCTAATGCACCCGTTCCATTTGGCCCATAATTTTTCTGCACAGAGCTTCATAAAATTTCATTTCAAGTTAATGAGGGGAAGTTAAAACTGAGGAGAAAGCTCAGGCTGTGCCAAAATATACTGAGGATTACTAAGCTTGGGTGTAGAAAACAAAGCAAGGGAATAAAAATGGAAAAGTTCTGGCAGACATCTCAGTAGCAGACTTCATCCTTAAAAAGCAGAATTTTACCCAGCTCTCCTTCGGAGCGTTAATTCCGTACTCTGGCATTCGAACATACATGCTCTGCTTTTCTGTGTCTCTTGTGTTTGAAAGCCTGATATCTAAAATGCAGGTGATGTGTTGAATGTGATTCTTGTTTCACAGGAGGGAAATTTGAGACAGAAAGCTATAGCCATCCTCCTGAGAAAACACATCGAAGCATTTCCCGGCAGTCATTTAGGCTGCATCTATGCAATCCCACACATAAGGATAGATGTCAGATGTTCACTGAACAATGACCCAGGTGTTTTAAATACACACTTGGTTTATTTTTAGTAAATAATGCATTTAGGTAATTTAAATTTAAAATTTTCATTTCTCACTTTAGCATTATGAAGCTAGTCATAGATGTCAAAATTTTTATACTGTTGTGCACAGTTTGGTAAATTTTATTCAGAATGAGGATGAAAGAATCATTAGATTCCAAATGTTACTAACAAAATGTTTACCTCACTGCATACATCTCACTAGACAAAGATCCTCCAGAATATTAACTGAGTAACCAATATTCTCGACCATAGACCCCAGATTTTCCTGGTTAGTAACAATACTTCAACCAGCTGTGGTGGCTCGTGACTATCATCCCATCACTCAGGAGGCAGAGGCAGGAGGATTGCTATGAGTTCAAGTCTAGCCTGGGCTAAATAGTGAGATCACAGCTAGCCTCTACCACAAAGGAAGACCTTGTTTCAAAAAAAAAAAAAAAACAAAAAAAAACCCAAAACAATACTTTATAATTTCACATTTATTACTGTGACTTTTCTAAGAAGTATTATTCTGTGCCCTGGGTTCTCAGTGTAACTCAATTCCATTCTTTGATAGCCTCGTAGTGTCCCAAGCACAGGGGCTGTTCTTCAACGCAACGCATCCATGTTGCTACGCCTACTTTTGATGATTTCTTATTTCTTTCCAGCTGTCTGCACTGTATTCCTGTCAGATGTCCCCCAAACACTTTTCATATTCCCCAGTCCTGATGTAAGCAAAAAGTCGGATGATTAAGTCAAGAATTACAGAGGCCCAAACCTCATGTTTAAATAATATCTAACTATCTGTTTGAATAGCAATCCGTAATGTTTCAAGGGCAAGATGCAGGATGTAGTTTTAGTAAAGTAGTCTAATACAAGTCGTATGGATTCTCCTCTTATTTTTCTGTAAATAGTGCTCCTGAGGACATCCGAGTCTTTCTTGTTACTCATTGTAACACTGGACGATGCTTGCTGGTCCTAGTGGGTGTATGTAGGAATCATGTTCATTTTCCATTTGATCCATAGCACCATTCTTTGTTATATCCTATTTATTGCTAAGTAAAAGTAATTTAGGCCATTTAGTCACATGAAAAAGATAATATGGAAAAAGGAATGAATGTTGTGAATTCTACTCATTATTTTATGTGTAAAATGCTCAATATTTATGCAGAAATAATTTGTGATTAGAGTGGAAACTGTGGAGTGTCATTTCTGATAAATATGAATAATCAAGAAACATAACAGTTTAATTTTTAAAATATTTGAAATACTTATAGAAGTAGAAATAAGGTGCCTAGCTTCAGTTGGCCTACTTCTTCTTACTGTGTTCTTTTAGACAAGTTTACTTCATTTATACATCCTGAATATTATAAAAGGTGTGTATTTTAAGAGATAAAAGGGGTTGTTGTATTGTACAAATGTTACTACACAGGGTGATCCCACAGAAAGTTACTATTATGTTCCTATTCATTCATAGTCCATTTTTCATTGTTATGATCACATACTTTAGGCTGGGAACTTTATGAAGAAGTTTATTTAGCTTCCAGCTGTAGAAGGTGAAACTCCGAAGAACATGGTCGGACTCCATCTAGGACTTCCCTGTCCCTGTCACATCATGACGGACAGTGTCATAGTGCAAACCGTTGTGACACAGACTACATAGAAAGACAGGAATCTTGGGCAAGAGGCAAGAGCCAGGCTCAGTCTTTAATATCAGCTCCGTGGAGAGAACTAACCAAGACCCCTGGAGAAGTGCATCAGTCCTGGGGCAGATCTCATGACCTCCTCCCAGGCCTCGTCCCAGTATGTGCCACACCAAGAGGAAATCTGGAGTGCATGAACCCGTGGGGACCACACCACATCCAAGCTACAGCTCTGCTCCCACCAGATACAGAATTCCTTTACAGAGTCAATGATGTTTGTCATTCCTGTGGTCTGGAGTGACACGTGCTGTTCCTCCTGAACTTTTGGGAATGAGGCTGGTGTGGGGAACACTCAGCACCCTGCTGGGTTTGCACATGATAAGAAATGGAGCGGCTCCCATTGGTCCTTGATTGATGTTCTTTGGTTTGGGTTTGCCTTTGTGATGTGAATATACCATGTGCACAAGCAAACCAAATGTGCTTTTAATATTCTTAAAGAAGTGTATTATTTTGCAAAGCTTATTTATACATGAGGTGGGAGTTGTAGGGAGGGCAGGAGAACGAGGAACAGTGAAAATCAAGATGTGTCATGTACTGGTACAAACTCTCAAAGTTGAATATGATCATAATAAGCATATCAAATGCACCAGTGAAATCAATTTTTAGAAAATTAAAAAAATTAAAGTATACTCCAGGAAACTTTACAAAGAATTTATTGTTAAATACCAAAAAGAAAATAATGCTGAGAGGATTCAGGAATATTAATCTCATATAGCTCTAGTTAAGTGCTTTAATATATTTTTTGTTTGCTGGTCATTAACAGTGTTAGAATAAAATTGTCACATTAAAATTAAGTCAAATATTTCAAGGGAAAGATAAGTGTATGTGTATTTTATACCTAACTATTATAACTGGAACCAAGAATATGTGTATTTTTTGAATAGCTCTTAAGAACTGCTTGTATTTGTGGTCAATAATAAAATTCATAACAAATTAATCTAGAAGATATTAAGTGGGAAAAGAAAACTTGATAGTTTATTCTAGTTTAGCCAGTAAAACAGTAAATCTGGAATCTAGGCTTCTGACTCTTTAAATATTCTTCTTATTATTTTATTGTAGTTTCTATTAGTAAATAAAATCCTATTTTTAAAACTTTTGACTACTGCAAGCACATATTCTGATATGAACTTTCCTGTATTTATGAAACTAGAGTATAAGAGGACCGTAAGTAGTTAACACTACTTGTACTTACAGTCTCTATCCCATAGTAGATGAAGTAATTATTGGGTAAGTGTATGAGTCATATGGTCATGGGCAGTTTTTATTTACTTTTAGTGTGTATTCGGGCATTTCTGAATTTTTACATTGACCATGTACTTCTTATGAAATAAATAATAAACCTGGTAAAATAAAAGTATAAGCATTGATATAAAATGGTATATAGCATAGCTTTTAAAAATAATTTTACATTAAATTTGTAATCTCTTTTTTAAGAACTTTGAAAAGTCAAATACAGATGCTGCTTTTCTAGAAAAGATGAATAAACTTAAAAGCGTTTTTGACAAAAACAAATATAAATGCCCAGATTTCTCTATAAAAATGGCAAGCAGCTTGATCTATGTAGGATAAAGGCTTAGTTATATTTTTCTCATCCCACCAATGAGGAAAAGCATCAACAAAACTCCTCTTCAGCTGGAAACCTAAGAATCTGAGAAGACTGGATTTGATACATGTGCTGCTCTGGGGTTAGCCCTGAGCATTCACTGCAGATTCTTGCCTAGAGCTCTGCTAGTGTTAATGTGCCTGGACCCAATAAAACAGTACCTTAATTTTATGAATGGATAAACTGTACGTGGCTAAGACTTGTTTATTAACCATTTTTGCATTTCTAAGAGAAAAGAAAAAGCAAAAGCAACTCAGGTTCTTTCACCCCTAACTTACTGTCCTCAGAGATCTAACCCTTCTCGTGTTTAATTCTGTGAGTGGCATTCCAGCTGCCCTAGCCTAAGAAATGAATGAGTGACTCGCCCTCTGTGTTCAGTGGAGGGCTGCTTCCAGCTGGCTAGCTCCTTCCGGTGCATATGGATTCTGTCAGTAGGGTTGAAACAAGATATTAACTGGCGGTTTGTGACTCATTAATTTCCAGTGAGAACAATGCGTTGACTATATGTCAACAATTTCTGAAACATTTCCATTCACGATATTCTTGTTGATTAGAACTGGGCTGAACAGCTATGTCAGGCACATGGGAAGAAGCAAGAAGTACCAGTATTGCTTCTTGGCGGGGTTCAGTTAGAACTAAAACCAATGGATTCAGTACAGGATGTTTATGCAAGTGGAATGGAATACACACACACACACACATACACACACACACATATGGAACATCTGCATTTCCCCCTAAAGATACCTCTAAAAATATTTGTGGTGGTGATTACATTTTTCTTCATAGTTTGCTCAAGAAATAAACCAGATACTAAAAATATGTTCTAGACAGAAAAGAATGGGTTATACAAAAATTAACTGAATGGAAACAACATTCAAATACTACAAAATTATTTCTGTTAATTTTTGCAGCAATCCTGTAGAGTAAATAATATTATCCCAATTTACAGATGTGGAAGCTAAGACTAATTAAGTTGCCTAAATCGCAGTTACAGAGCCATGACCAGAATTCAAGTTTCCTTTCCTTTAATTTAGCATTCTTTCCTGTACAAATGTAAATGTTTTGGAGAAAATAATGAATACATAAATTGCAGGATTCATATCCATCAGGCAGAGTTTTCTGCCAGAATTACAGTGTTTACCTGAAGTAAAATTTGCTTCTAAACAAAGCAGGGAGTGCAGCTGGTGCCTCCATTGGGATGATTAACTGGCATATACAGTATTTTTCCCCTTCAGTTGCAAATGAATACAAGAAAACCTCAGGGCAATGGGCTTGTTCCCAGTGGGTCAAGATGAGCTGAATGATATTGCAGAATGCTATATAATGGGGATAATATGTCACAGTCTTCTTGTGTTTTCATTGTAATTCTTATAATATTTTTCAGTATCTGTATATTTCAACATTAGAGAAGTCCTATGTTTCTTCAGTAGAAATCTATACACAAATATATACTGTCTAAAAACTAGAATATTTATTCTAATGAATAATAAATAATATTATAACAATATTTATAGCATAATTCAAGCCTGAGAGAAAAATACAAAGAAATAAAAGATTAAAAATACTTAAGTATCTCTTATGGGCATGGATTTAGTTCACTGGCTGCCTAGCAAGTGCAGGGAACTAAGTTTGATCCCTGGGAAAAAAGAAACTTAAGTATATCTTGAAAAAAAGAAGAAACTTGTTTCTTGAAAAAGTGAAACAATATCTATTTGGCAACGTCTACAGCAGCTTTTTAAAGCTACTAGTATGTAGAGCATAAATTGTAATTTCATCTTGCTATTAAACAGAAATTCCCCTATTTCATCCAATCTTAGTGAAACGATGCACAGCATTAACAGTCTCAGACCTGATTTTAGAATTCTGTCCATAGATTTGAGAGTTCTCCCAGTGGAAGGCGCATGCAGGTGGTCTGGGTCTTGAAAGAAACACTCTCAGAAAAAGAAGCACAAAGGAGCACTTGATGCCCATTTCTGAAGGAAATCTGTAGTTACAGAATAGGTGATTGTATGATCTTGTCCTTTCATGTATACTTCAGCCTTTCTCAGAAACACAGGTACTGAACCTAAGCTCAGCTTGAGATAGGCATGAGGCAAAGGACAAATCTCATCTATAAAAGGGAGACTGTCCATTCTCAAGACTCCTGACCTCATCGTCTATTTAGAGTAGATCCTATAAAACCGACTACAATGGCAAAGTTTTCAAGTGACAGCTCTAGACTCAACAGGGGGCATGACAGTGCTAAGCTTATGCCAGGACATATAAACCAGTTTCTTCTCAGAGAAATATAACTAAATGATCTGTGGGGGCTATATGTGTACAATTCATTTTAATGCATGAAATAGCCAATAGAATTGGCTCTATGACATAAGCCAGTTTTACAAGTTCAGAACCTACAGAGTCGGTTGGCAAGTTGGAAAGTCAGGCAAGAGCTAGGATGTGGTTTAAGTCTTCAACTTTCTACTGGGTAAATTTCTTCTTGTTTCAGGGAACATCAGTCATTTCTTCTACTCAGGCCTTCAGTCGAGCTAATCAAAACACAGCATGTTAAGGAATGTGGTCTGATTTACTCAGAGTCCATTGATCTAAAGGTAGATGTCATCCAAAAACATTGGCACACAAATATCCAGAATGTTTGATGGACCATCTAGGCACAGGCCCAGCCCTGTTGATGTATAACACTGATAAAACAAGTTGATTTAGTATATTCATAAGTCATAATTAAACTTCAAATACAGCTACAGCTGAAGAACTTACAGGTATAGCTTCAGAGTGTGCACTTTTAGGAGATCCAGTTCACTTCATCCCATCGAGATAAGCCTGAGCTTCTTCCTCTCCCATTCCTTTTGGTAAAAATACCTGGAGGAAGACAAAGTCCCTTTCACTTATTTTACTCCCTTGCACACTCATTCTTTAATAGGCTAATAAGAGGAGAGTTAGATTAAACAAGGATTAAACAGGAATCTACTTCAGTTCAAATAGGCCCAGAACTAAGCAGAGAGAAGCCGACATCACTGGGGTGGATGTTGAAGCAGTAAGAACTGGAAGAGGCAGGCTGCAGGTAGAATGGGACAGTGGATCTGAAATGCCATTGTTAAATCATAAAATAGTATTTGGAAAAAAAACCAGACTATTCTCTTTTAATATATATTTCCTGAAATCTTGGGAAAGTTAAATTTATGATCAAGTATGGTCAGGATATCTTCTTGGGACATAGAGTTCAATAAACAAGAAGAGTTGCTGTGTAAGTACTAGGAATGTGCCACCCACTCAGGAAAAAATACAGATGTTTGTAACTAGAAAGTATTACTTTTTGCAGGCTGAGGGTATAGTTCAGTGGTTCTGGGGCCTAGCTTGCACTTTCAAGTGGCAGGATTCATCCCTGGTAACTACATAGAACAATTTCAGGAGTGGTGACTCACACCTACCAGCAATCAGTACCACAGACCACAAAGCTTGACATGGTGGCTCACGCCTGTAATCCCAGCCCTGGGGGGCAGAGGCAGGAGGATTGCTGTCAGTTTAAGGCTCACCTGGCCTACACAGTGAGCTCAGGGCCAGCCTGAATTACAAAGTGAGACCCTGTGTCAAAAAACAAACAAACAAACAAACAAACAAAAAAAAACCCCAATTATTACTTTTTGCCACCCAGGGATCTTTTGGACCTCAATATCATACTATTTCTGCTTGACGATTGTAGATACCATTAGATATTAATACCGCTGGCCCAGCTGAATGGAACATAAATGCCTGTCCTACTTTAATAAGGTCTGACTTGGGCTCTGACAAAGGCTATGGTGTTACCAGTAAATGGAAACTCTCAAACAAAATATGTATGCCAGTGAGAGACACTCAGCAGCTAATTAAAATCCCTGTGAATATTCTCATATCCAGTTTGAGTCTGTTGACAAAGACAGAGTCTGTGCTGAGGGATGTGGACCCTTCCTCGACTTTCTGTCTCTACATACAAGTATGTTTTCCAATGTGGTTTTCAAATTTTGTCTTGCTATTTAAAAAAAAGAAAACAAAAACAGAACTAAACCATATCTTAGAATATGCTACTAATAAGAGCTTACAGTGGAAAACAGGAAGGTGCAGAAAACTATAACACAAATATATATTTTTTCCTTTTGTCATTCTCAGTCTTTGTAGAAATAGCACTGCTGCCAGTTCCAAGGTATATGCCCTTCCACCCTGGCTTTTAGAATCGGCTCTAAGATTTAACTTAAAAATGAAGAGTTCTAGCTTAGATCTAGAGTGTCCCCAAAACTCATGGGCTCAGAGATGGGGCATTTGGAAGGTTCTTTGGTCATGGAAGTGGATGATCTGTCAGTGAATTAATGCCTAAGTGTACTGTTGGGCTGAGGCCCTGTTTAGATTAAATGAGTAACTGGGGCCATGCCTTGGGAAATCTGTTTCTTGGTTCCTCATTCTTTCCCTGTTTCTAGCTGCTATGAATGAGATGAAGAACTTTCCTTCCTCCATGATATCTCTGATGTGAACTCACCAAACCATGGACTGAGTCCCTTGAAATGTGAGCCAAGTTAAACATGTTTCAGATATGGATGTCAAGAATTTTGTTCCACCAGTGGGAAAGCTGACTAACATACATGACATAAATAGAAAAAAATAAACTTGCTACACCAGAAAACTATTTCCCAGTTTTTCTATGTATTGTTTATATAAGGTTGATAGTCAACTGACATATGGTCAATTTTAATTTCTAAAACTCAAATTGCATGGTTACCATTACAAATAAATATATATGCCAGTGCACCCTGTCACCAGCTCATCCCCTACTACAAACTAAATGAAGGGCAAGTGAATAAATAAAGTTGTTGAGATCGCCGACTTCCTCTCAGCGAAGGTGATGCAAATTACATGGGTCTGTTTTCCAGATGGAGGCATGGATGCAGGCGAGAGTATGTCTCCAATACCCACACCACGAGGCTCAGAGTCCTCAAAAGCAACAGCTGTTCAAAACCAATGGTATCATACGTATTTATGAAGACTTCACACGTGAGGACAGCTGAAGTAATAATACCAGGTGATGAGCAGGAAGCAGGAGAGTTCTGAAGCCAAGTTTTCTTTACTTCAGTGAAGTAAGAAAAAAATATTATGTTATTAAAATTGAAAGAAAAAGCTTTCCAATTATCACTGATTTGGCTCATAGACATACTACTGTTATAAGTTAAAGGCCAGAGTTTGAGGTGTGCATTTTTGTGGGTGTGTGTTGTATCAGTGTAAAACATCAAATGAATAGTGGGTTATTTCTGGAGTAATATGGCAAACCTATGTCAGTTCCCAACTTTATCTTCAATGGGAGATTTGAATCATGCCCCAAAAGATTTCACTTTCATTTAGTTTTAAAGTTGCCAGGTTTCTTGTTGCTTCCCAAATTTATACAGTTGGAATGATATCTGGTTTGTTCTGGACTGTAGATGCAGGTCAACTAAAGAACAAGGGAGAGAAGATTTTATATTAGAACATGTTTGCCACACATTCATTTTACATTCATCTCCAGGAGTGTGTATATGTACATAATGCAGCTTGTCTCTTTTTAATTCTCTTTACCCTTCCTCACTTCTCCCCCTACTCCTCTAAATCCTCTCTCCCCATTTTCATTCTTGTTATTAATCTTAGGTCATGTTGATGACATATAATGTTTACGTTCACTGTGGTTATTAGGTTCCTGTAGGTGGCAGCTCTTTATCCTCCTTGTCTCTCCTTCCCCTCTCCCTGTCTCCTTGCCTTTGGTCTCCCGGGGTGGGGATATTTTGAAAACCATTTTATTTCATGCCTGTGACACAGTGTCTATGTGTTCTTTAAATAAAGCAAGCCACACACATAATAGCTTACTTGTTAGGTTGGACCCTTTCACTTATGCAATAGCAGTAATAATAATAGAAAAATTTCATCAATTGTTAAAGGAAACTTTTCTCAGAAAATTGAGACTCAGTAATAGAGAGAAACTGAGGCATGAAATGTACTCAAGAACTGTACTGTTCCACCCAAATTTAATGACCCAATTCAAAAATGGGCATCTGAAATGAACAGATATTTTTCAGAGGAAGAAGTAAGAGCAGCTAAGAAGCATATGAAGAAATGCTCAACATCATTAGTCATTCAAGAGATGCAGATGAAAACAACATTGAGATTTCATCTCACTTCACATAGAATGGCTGCCATTTCAGAATCAGCCAACGGCAAATGTTGGCGAGGCTGCGGAGAAGAAGGAACCCTTCTCCACTGTTGGTGGGACTGTAGACTCGTACAACCCCTGTGGAGATCAGTTTGGAGAATCCTCAAAAGGCTAGGATTGACGGTCCCATTTGACCTGGCCATTGCCCTGCTAGGTATATACACACAAGAATTAAAAGACTCATATCACAGTGACATATGTGCACCCATGTTTATAGCAGCCCAATTTGTGATTGCTGCATCTTGGAAACAACCCAAGTGTCCATCCACTGGAGACTGGATAAAAAAGCTGTGGTTCTTCTACAGAATGGAGTATTACTCTGCCATAAAAATGATAAGTTTGAATCATTTCTACTTAAATGGACATACCTTGAGGATATCCTCATAAGTGAAATAAATAGGGCACAGATAGGTACATATCACATCTTTTCTTTGGTATGAGAAAATAATGATGTAAATGAGTCCTAGCATTGTGTGTTATATATTGTGAAATAGAAAATGCTCAATGTAAAATAGGGTGAAAGGGGACAATGTTGAGATTGTAACAAAAAAGTAAGGAAACAAATTTTATGTATATGGGGGGAGTGGTAGGATGAGTATGGCTATGGGAAAAAATAAGAAGTTGTGTCTTATACTGGTACAAATCCCCATTATGGAGTGCAATCATGATGTGTATATTTAATGTACCAATAAAGATTTAAAAAAAAAAAAAAGAACTGTGCTGTTGAAGTGGGAAAACATAATTGCTTTATCTTTCCTTGCATCTCTCCTCTGGAGTTTTACTGTCATCTTTAACACATAGAAAGTACTAGAAGTAGCCATTTTAAATTAAGACCACTGTGAAACACTCGACTGACTTAGTGTTGTTATTTCTGTTACCATCACAGAAACTAAAAATGGAATGGGTGCTCAGGATTTACATTGTAACTGCCTGCTACTGACATGAGATAACTATTTTTAGTCCTATCACCCTTATTAAAGATGTTCATTATGAGTTCATTTATGGAAATGTTATCTCACCGAGTCTTTTCAGGGAGACTTTTCTCAGATTTCATAATGAGGTCTCAGAAGCATCATTAGAAGAGAGCCATTTAGTTTCTCAGCAAATGCTGATCCTTTCCAGGGAAATTCTATAAATAAAGAAGCAAAGCTGGTCATCAGTGATTTGAAATGGCTGAGTTGAACGGTGCATTATAATGTTTAAATTATTGCTTGTGCCAATTATGTAGAACCCCAGTTGTATGCATATTTTTCAATGGCTTATTTAAAATATAATTTTGCATATAAACACTGGTCTAATTGAGTTTCCAAAAAAAATATCATAAATGGTGCCTGCCATTTGTTCCTTCAAGCTGTTTTGACCTAAAATTTTAAGATAGGTAAGATATGCAGCAAATAAGTTTGTAAAATTTCTTTGCACCATTTTTGGAAATCATTATATTCTGAATAATGCCAAGTGGAAGTGGTGGGCAAGGTCATGGTCATGAAGTCTAGTCTTTCAGTGGCCAACGTGTAATACAACAGGTCAGTTCATAAGATGAATATAGTACTCTGTACATGAGGCGTCTAAGTGAGGAGCTACACAAGGACAGGAGTGTTTGACTATTTTCCTGTGAAGCGTGCTGTCTTTCTATTTAAAGGAATATCTTAGGCTCAGAAGTTTATTGATATAGTGAAAGAATTCATAGAAATAAATTAGTCTAAGGCTGGATAATGAATTACATCATCCAGGGGCCTTTAGCGTAACAGGAGATATAATATGCACAGACATCACCACAGAGAAGCTCTAATCATTCACAAACCCTTTGGTCACTAGTCTGTCATTAAGACCCTTAACTTGAAGGACAAAAGAAATATCCATGTAATCACTGCTCTGAATGCTTCGCTTATGACATTATGGACTGTCTGGAATTTCATATCGATGTTCCCTAGTCCATAGGCTCCTTTCCGTTCTATTTTCCATGAATCATCCTATTAGAACAAGTTTACATGCTGAAGAGAATCTTCAGAAGGTTTTGTGATGTCTGTCTATGGTTGAGTCCGTTTCTTCTGCGTGCTGGTAATATTTGTTAGTTGTGACACTGTCATTTATTTAGTAGCCATAGGAGTTTAGAAGCTACAGCTTTTCTTTAACAAAAATGCAGTCTTATAAATGCCTCCAGAAAATGCCTTCATAATTTATTCCTTGTAAATGGTAGTTTCCATAGAAAGAGTTTTTAGATATTCCTGGTTTTTCATGGCGAGACTCTAATTTCAAAGTGTTTACTGGGAATGTTCTTTCCCATTATTCCAAAGGTCTTTAGTTTATATAAATAATGTTTCCCATAATGAAACAGACTTTTCACTACACTTTAAATTTAAGCTGATGCTCTACGTGAGATTATGTTGATGAGTTTATTTAATGATTTCTTGGGTTAAAGTTGGCATTCACAGTTCAAGGAAAGCTTGGTGATACAGGTAAGGGTGAGAAGTCCAGGCCACATGTCTTGAGTCATCATCTTGGGCTCTGGTGACCTAAAGTGAATTGTACCACACAGAGGTCACAGCAGCGAGACTTACTGGAGCTCTGCTCCGCTTCTCAGCCACATGTACTTCCATCATCTTGGACAATGTGTTCTTGAGCAGAGGAAGACATCTTCCAGCAGAGTCCTGTGAACACAGAGTCCAGAGGACACAGAAAGACTAAAGGGCATTTCTGAAAGTTGCCAGTTGTACATGGAGTAGGAAAGATGACGTCATATTGTTATTACAATGTTGGAGCAATTAGAACTCTATTGTATATGGGAATTTTTAGTGGATTTTTTGTTTTATTTTGTTTTAGCCATTTGAAGGGTGTGACCTAGCATATCTTTAGTTTGAATGGTTTTGTTTGTTTGTTTGTTTTGTTGTTTTGAGACAGTGTTTCGCTTTGTAGCTCGCGCTGGCCCTGAGCTCACTATGTAGGTCAGGGAAGACTCAAACTCACAGCAATCCTCATGCCTCTGCCTTTTGAGTGCTGGGATTATAGCTGTGAATGACCATGCCTAGCACTGTGGTATGTGGTACTAATTGCTGCTGGGCGTCAGTCTCCATGCCCAGTATTGTAGGTGGTTACCAGGGATCAAACTTGGGCCCTTGCAATTGCAAGACAGGTGCCGGAACCATTGAGCTAAAGCCCTGGCCCATAGTATGAATGTTATAAAAAAATAAAAGTAGGGACTTTCTTTGCCTGATTAATACTTTGTGTAGTTTTATTTTTTTAAATCTTTATTGGTACATTGCATATATGCATCATAATTGCGTATGCATATATTTCACTCCATAATTGAAATTTGTACCAGTATAAGACACAACTTAATTCTCATTTTTTCCCATAGCCCTACCCACCCTACCAACCCCCATATACATAAAATTTGTTTCCTTACTTTTTTGTTATAATCTCATTATTTTTCCCCTTCACCCTATTTTACTTTGAGCATTTTCTATTTCACAATATATAACATATATATAAATAACATATATATATAAATAACATATATATAAATAACATATATATATAAATAACATATATATATAAATAACATATATATATAAATAACATATATATATATATATATATATATAAAACATAGGACTCATTTACATCTTTATTTTCTCATACCAGAGAAAAGATGCAATATGTACCCATCTGTGACCTATTTATTTCACTTACGAGGATACCCTCAAGGTATGTCCATTTAAGTATAAATGATTCAGACTTATCATGTGTAGTTTTAGCCCATACAACCCACATCATCCAAGTAATTGAGGCCACTTTACCAAAAAGGCAAGGCAAACATTGCTAAAGAACTGACTAAACAGAGAACAGTCTAAGAGGTAGAAACATTTCATACTTATAGATCACTTATTTGGGTTTCTTTGTACTTAATGAATTATACTCATCAAGGTCTCTGAACTCTGGGAGTGTGAATGACGTTTACAAACTTTGAACATCTTAGTTTGTATATAGCACAGTGTCTCTGGCCAGTAGGAACTCATATGATTGGTTTATTGTAACAACTGGTATTAATTTGCCAAAGCACTTGTTTTCTTGGAGCCATATTTTCTAAAAACCTCAAATCCAATTAATTAAGAATAGTTGAGTTGAGGAAATTGTAATTTAGAAAGTTACTTAAGAACATTCAATCTAAAGAGAAGAGGTGAAATGTATTTTTGATTGTTTTTAAAAGGAGTACTATGAATTTCACGGAGCCAAGTTTACTGAATTAAATCAAGATAGCCATCTGAGTAATAATAACATATGCAACTTCTTTTTTATCTAGAAAGAAAGAATACCTCAGTTTTCCTAAAGGTTCTTAAAATCACTACAGTAAGAATATTTATTATGAGCATTATCCCTTTAGCAAAATGTTGAGTACAAAGCACAGTATTACTTACTATAAATATACTATTATACAGTAGCTTTTAGCATCTTGCATAACTGAAAATGTATAGCAACTCATTTCTCCCTTCCCTGCTGGTCCCTGTTAACTATCATTTTATGATCCTGAGTTTTACCATTCTAAAGATCTCATTTATGCAGAGTTATGTAGCATTTGGCTTACTGTGAGTGACTCATTTCCATAAACACATTGTCCTCTAGGTTCATCTGTGTTTCTACATGATACTAAGTTTTTACAAGAACATTTTGGTGACCAGCACTAGGTTGAAGTCAGATATGATGTTCTTGGTGTTTGTCTCCTGCCTCATTGGCTCCTCAAGTCGACTCCAGCATTTCTGATTCCACCATCATCTGCACGGTAGTGGACACCATGCCCTTTGTCCAAGTCCATGTCCACATGCCATTTCCATTAAGAAACTGACCTTTCCTTTTAAGGCAGTGTTCAGTACACTTAGTCTGAAAGCAATGGCACTTTTCAGTATCTCTTGATAACCTTTGAGAACAACTTCAAGAGGGATTGTGGACAGTCTGCCGGGAGGGCCAGGGACAGGCCAGGGACAGCCTGTGCAGGGAAGGGCCACGGTGCTCCCTAGTCTGTGTCCTCCCTGTGGCCTTACAGGGAGTGAGTCAGGGAACCTACGATATGTTGATAGGTAGTCGCAGAAGGTGAGTTCTAGACTAAATCCGAGAAAGAAAACACTGTGTGGAGTAAGTTTCCAGCCTTTCAGCCCTGCTGTAACTGGTGAAAAGGACATTGACATAATTAACAGGCCGTCTGAGCTTTCGCAGCCTTTCCTCATCTGTTACTCCTTTTACTTTTGAGGTGCTGGTGATCAAACTCAGGGCCTCTGTGTGCTACATAGGTCCATTACCACTGAGCTCTCTTGCAGCACTCTGAGCTGTATCTTGAACTCACAGAAATTCATACCTGGGATGAAATTCAGAAATTATCAGATATAATCTCTTACTCTTCTACCTAGAACACATTGATCCACAGAAAGAAATAGTTATTTCTTTCTTCCTTAATCCCAAGCAGGTAGTGGCTGAGGAACAACAACAGCCTGCAATTTCCCTGCCTGTTTCCACTTCCAGCTCCCCGCACATGACCTATTTTGGTCTCTAAACTATCTGGAAAACACATGGTAGGCCCCTATCAGACTGTGTGTGTTTTCCTGTATGTGAAAAGGTGTGTGTGTGTGTGTGTGTGTGTGTGTGTGTGTGTGTGTGTGTGTGTTTGTGTTGTGGACATACATGCCTGCAGGAGGGAGGAGAAAAAGCAGGTGTAAGTGCAGACTTGTGTTCTGTATCCTGTGCGCCCCAGTTCTGACCTGTTCACATGCCTCAGTGGAGCTGCTGGGAAGTGAAGAGGAGCCCTTTAAGTTGTGTGCGTGTTTTATATCTGACTCTTGGCAGTGAAAAAATAGACCTTTGTTTGAAGACCTTCTTGACCCTTCCATGCAACCCATTTAGTAGACCAAAAAGGGTTTTCTGCTGGGGTGGAAGTCATGCAACTTTTTCATATCAAATTTATTTTGTTCTTATCTGTGGAAAAGCAGTGCTATACTATTATTAATACTGCTACTGCTAGTACTACAAGTAATACTTGGTAAACTACTTTAAACATTGTTTTCAGAGGGGAAAACACCATTCTTTTTTCTTTCTGGACAGAAGTCATATATAACTTTTAGTTTATTCTATAAATTTCTGTAGTAAATGCAGGTAGAACTCTCCTCTTTCCAGCTATATGACAGTGCACAGTAAGCACATGATTCAGGGAAACAGTATGGGCAGGAGAATAACAGAAGCCCTATGTGTTAAAAATTATAAGTTAAGCTGGGCAAGATGGTACACACCTGTCACCTCAGCACTCAGGAGACAGAGGCAGAAGGATTGTCACAAGTTCAAGCCTAGCCTGGGCTGCAAAGCGAGATCTTGTCTCAAAAAAAAAAAAAAAAAGAAAAAGAAATGAAAATTAAAAGTTAAATCTCAATTGTTATAGGGTGTGCACATATGCAAATGGGGGATGAGGGAGCCCACCAATTTTGGTGAGGGCAAATGAAGGTGAGGGAGTGAGGGGGCACACATACCTGTGATAGGGAGCTGTAAGCACATCACTTTGAGAAAACTTACTTTCTGGGAATAAAAGACATAATTTTTCTTGTCATATGCATGCTAAATATTATTGTGGCTTTATTATGTACATTGTGGAGCAGAATTCACGTATTATTAGTAGTTATATTAGTAGTAGCTACGTATGTCAGTTTATGAGGAAGCTCTTCTGTATGTCAAGAGCATAAATCTGTCAACAGAGGGTTCATTTTTAGAATCGATCCCAAAAGGCTAGAAGACATTGGCAAAGCCACTTAATGTCTTTGATCCTGTCTTTTGCCTGTGAAATAGTGTGGTATCCTATCTTCCACAGATCAGAAATAAATTTTAAAAGCCCATAAGTGCTCAGAAATTTATAGTGTTCTATACAAGCGTTACTTAGTGTGAACTTTAGCACTGTTTCAGAAATTGACACATTACAAATGGCTGAAAGTAAATCAAATCATAGTTATGGCCTTAATTGTCAGCAGTCTTCTTTTAAAAGTAATTTTAAAACTATGAGCTTTTAAAAAATTGATTTCATTGATATATTTTACATATATAGTATGATCATAATCAACATGCAAAATTTGTACCAGTATATGACACATCTTATTCTCATCTTCTCTCCTTCCCTGTCCTCCTCTCAGCCCCCTACCCCTATATTTATAGGCTTTGTGGAAACTATGAGTTCTATCATAAAAGATGCTTGAACTTCCAAAGGAGAATGGCCCCAGAACTTTCTGAGCTGGGTCTGTCCTGTCACCACCAGAATGACCTCAAGATGGAGAGAAGTGAGTTGGATACAGTGACATGACTGAGGGAAGCAGAGGAAATTCCATGGCGCTGCTCTTAGTCTAAGCTCGGAGATCTTTCCATTTGGTTTTCTGTAGTCCACATTTCACCATTTTTCTGACTAGTATATCATCTGAAACAAAACAATTCAGCAACTTTTTAAAATGTAGTTACATTTTTATGGTACAGGGAAGCTTAAAATACCCATTTCCTTTTCTGTCAAGTGAAGAGGATTGGCTTGGAGATTTGTCATTTCTGCAGTCTAAGTGATGAATAAATGAGTATGTTCAATGTACAGTGGTCTTAGAATGAAGGAAGTGGGGAGAGAAAAGGCATTTTGAAGTCATGATAAAGGAAGTATGAGATGGGAGAGTGTTTTCATCTTATGAAAGGTACATTTTTACCTCCTCTCCTCTGAGTAGTTGTGGAGGAGTCTCAGAACACTTTTACTTAGCAGGTAGCTTCTTTGCTCCTGCACGAGTTTCATTATTCTCACACCCGGTCTCCTGTGCAAGGCCAGGGTAATTTGCGAGTGTCAGTGAGGAACTCACAAAAGCCCAGTTCTGCAGGGGCACAGTCTACTTGCAGGGTTTGTTCTGATGCACCCAAGTTGGTAAAAAATGGAGATGGAAAAGGGATTGAAGAAAGAGAGGCCACGATGTGTTGAGATCTGAGAGTAAGCTCTGAAGCAGCTTCAGAGGTGACAGTGTGACAGAGAAACCATTTAAGATCAAGCCCAGCCAGAAAGAGCTAGAAAAAGGAGCAAGCAAAAGAGGGAGTCTGGACAAAACTGGTGACACTGATTGTCGGAGCCTCTTTGATGAAGGGGACTCTGACCTCCATCCAGTGGGTTTATTTGTCTTTCATTTTCCTACTGATGTGTTTTTTGAAGCTTTATGTCTAGATGAGATAACCAGAAATAGAAAGTAAACATGTATCTTGGAAACAAAGACACTGACATCTTTCATAAAAGTTTAAAATGTGTGCTGGAAGTGAAGCTATGGTGATGAATGTTTGCCTTGCTTGATTTTGGACTGACTTTGCTTCCATTCCTTTGTATCTTCCTGTGTGTGCCTTTTGGAATGGGAATGTCTGTTCAGTGCAGTTGAATGTTGGAAGTCTTTGACTTTCTCTTCACTTGTACACAGGCTCACAGCTCAGATCTGATTTTAATCTCACAGGAGACTTTGGACTTGGACTGCTCAGCAGTGCTGAAACTATTAGGACTTCAGTAACTCTTAGAGATGGACTACCTGTTATTTTTGTATAAAGGAATGTCCGTGAGTTTTTGGGAGTCCAGCGGTGGAATGTTACAGTTTATGCTTTGATGTTCTCCCTAATACCACATGCAAATGATGTGGGACTTTATTTTTCACTGGAAATTGAATTTGGACTGTGTGGTGGTGGGATGAAGGGTGTGTGATTACTAAACCACTACACTGTGATTGTAGTAGACATATAGTACTGTCTAGGCAGGAAAAAAGAAGCATAAGGGTGCGGAGAACCCATTTGTTGCTACTGCTCTTGTGTGGACGGCATAAACTGCCTCCCCTCGCTAACTTCGCTGTGTCATGTGCGCCTTGTTGTTTCTCTGGATGCCTGTTTGCCGACCCTGCTTGGAGCCAGCTGATGAGAAACTGGAACCTCTACAGACCATAAGCCAAATAAATCCTTCCCCTGTTAAAAAAAAAAAAAGTTTTTAAAAATTTAAAATTTTAAAAATTGAAATTTTAAAATATTTTCTGAAATATATACAACCCTTACAATAACAACCTAACATATAGTTTTGAACATCAGAAAAAGAACAATATAGATTGTTAAAAAGTTTAGTAAAGAACATTAGATTTCCTTACTTCATCTTTTGGAATTGTTTTGCCAAGAACTATCTCATAGTGATTCTCTAGTGAAACCACAATGTGATTTTCTCAATTTCTGAGGAACTTCCCTGTGAATTTTAGCAAAATGTTTGTCTCTCACCTTTTCCTTTGGTTCTGTCGCCTTAGAACTAACACCTTGACAAGGTGTTTATCTTCTTTATACTCAGAAAAAAAGTTTGGTTTTTTCCTCAAAGGTTTCTCTGAATGGTTTAGAACAGCAATCACACATTATTTAAAAAGAAAAAAAACAATGTAGGATTTCATTTTCTTGTAAATTTGCTTTCTGGGTTTAATTTTTAACTATTGCATTCTTTATCATCAGTTCTGGATTAATTACGTCCAATGTAGCATCTGGGGGGGGTATAAATTAGGTGAAGAGGAATAACTTGGCTAGTTGAGAATGTCTCTTGACAAAAAATGATGATGTTCTATCAGATTCTGGCCCCTATATCCCACACAGTGGTCTGTATAACTCCAAACATTTCCCTAAATATAAAATTATAGCCATTTAGTTATTTTTAGTCTGCATGTTAATAATTATGGAAACATTTATAAATTCTCTACATAATGACTTGGACAGGGAGTACTGGTAGGGAGTCTTATCAGAAAATATGGGATGTGGTATACATATACAGAACATCTTTATAATCGCCCACACTGCAAGAATAACACCGAGCAGATTACTTTAGAAAAGTTTTGGGAAGAATAGATAATACTAAGATTATGAGTATGAGTGCCCTAACCTTACCATCTGTAACTTTCTTCTGGGTGAAAAGTATTAGCACAAAATGAATTAATTGTTCTGCATCCTTGGTTAGTGTAATGTCATGGAAGGAAAAGATTTCCTTCTTTTGTCTTTGAAGAGGGGAAAATTGCATTATAGAGCCACAGCCTCCCTTGCCCAAAGACTCAGAAGCAGCAGAAGCAGAAGCTGGTGGCTCTATTCTGTGGTAAGGTGACATGTTGAGGAGGCATGGAGATACTTTAACTTACCTCTCTCTCTGGGGCAGGCCCTCTAAGGAGGTCACCTGAGTAGCCAAAAGGAACCAACCACACTGCGGAAACATATCCAGGCAAAGGGAGGAGCAGATGCGAAGGCACCATGTAAGAGTGTGACCAGCCAGTGTCAAACTTCGCTGTACAAGGCCCCTGTGAGAGAAGTTTGCATTCAACTAGAAAACAACAGATAGAAGTAAACAAAGTGGCACCGATGGACTGAATGACATCAGGATTAGAGATACAGATACAGATATCACTGGGTATAGAAGTATTTAAAACTAACTAACAGAATGAGATGACCCAGGTAGAGAGTATAGATACAGAAGATAAGTGAACGCAGAATTCAACCTTGGGAAGTCCCATAGTCAGAGGCAATACAGGAGGAGAGTGGCACAGATGAGATGAAGCAGCCAGACAGGAGGAAATCAAGAGGCCTTGGCGTCATGGTTAAGGAGAAGACAAAAAAGTTTCCATGGGGCTTGACAGAGAATGTAATGTCTGTGGGCTGGATGGTTTCACTGCAGACAGTAATGCATTTAAAATGTACATCTAACTAAAACACAGACACTCTATACTCTGGCCTAAATAATAGCACAGCAGCCAGTCCATAGTAGACGTTGGCATATATTTTTTGGTTTTGTCGGATGGGTTCTAAACAGAATCTCAGAAATAATGGCATGGAAATGACAAATTCTGACAGGTTTCCAAAGTGTTGGGGGTAAGTGCTCCAGGTTTATTGTTAATCTGTGTTTCCTGAAACTGTTTGAAGACTTGACTCTGTTAGGTGAAATTTGACTCTATTAAATTGTCTGATTTCTACAAACTTTTAGCGTCATGGGCCACTTCAGTTTAGCAGATTTTGGCAGAGAGATCCCTTCATAGACCGTTTGGCTTTCCTAATTCTGTATCCTGCTTTGCTTAATGAGAGTTAAGAAATACAGACACTTGAGTTTTGAAGGCAAAGAGAAAACAAGTTAAAATAATTCAAGAAGATGAAGGCCTAAAAGCACATTATACTGAGTGTGCAAAACATAAATAAGCACAAATATCGTATGACAATTTTAAAAATAGAAACAAAACAATATAGTAAACATTCTAAACATTAAAAAAAGTGGAATCTCCCTGCAAGTGTAGTTGGCTGACTTCCACATTTCCCTGGGTAGCTGTAAAACTTCTTTCCCCTCAGTGTTTGTATTTGTAGACTCCTGTCATATGAGACAGGGACTGCATCTTTGTAAGTAATTACAGGCTCTTGTGTATTTTCAAGCATGTAATGACAGACATTGAGAAGATGGTTTGAATGTGCCTAGTTCATAAAGAAGCTAAGAGGTGCCATCTGATCAAAGAAGATGGATGCCTTCATCCTCAGCACAAAGGACACAAAAAGAAGAGAAAAGAGCCCAAGGTGGGACAGGCATGGCGGAGGATGTGGCATGAGGGGATGAGGAAGCAGTCTGGATTTGAAGGTGATAGTCAGAGATCCAAGGGTACAGCCAAGTTGCAGGACCGCAATCTCTGGCCAAACAGGACACCCAAGGTTTCAGGGGGACGTAGGCAGGGCTGCTTTGCTGTTTCGGACACCAGCCTTCGAGTGGGGCAGTACAACCATGGAGCCTCAGCTGAACTGAACAAAACACAGTGTAAAAAGTGAGATCATGCTGAGAAATTTGTCAGCTGTGTAGTTGCAGAAAGGGAGAACTTCTTATTGTAGCAAATATTTGTTAAAACGTACACAGTGGCTGAAAGGAAAGTACGGATGCCTGGAAGGCCAAGACTGACATTGTGTGGAATAGGAGGATGGCAAGAGGCTGTTGTGTGATTAGAGATGCTCAGTCCACACTATCTTCTCCCCACCCTGCTGTCTCCCTTGTTGCCCCCCCCCCCCGTCTGCCTCCCCCTTCATTTCACCCCCTCCGTCCCCAGGCGCCCTCCCTTCTCCCTTCTTCCTTCTTCCTTCTTTTTCTTCCTTCCTCTCTCTTCCCTCCCTTTCTCCATTAAGCCTTAAATGCTGATGGAAACAACAAGATAGTCACATTTTACAAACACAAACCCTAGAAAGAGGGTTGCCTTTTTAAGTGGTGGTAAATGCAAAACAACATTTATAGTGCACTTTACAATACATAAAACTTTAATGTAATTAACTGCTTTGATTTGCTCATCACAATAATGCCCAAGGCTGATAGTTATAAACCTTGTTACAGATGAAGAAGCTGAAATTCTTATCAGTTAAATTTGTTGCCAGAGGTTCAGTAATTGGCAAAGCAAGCCAAGCCTGTCTCCACAGCCCCTGGTCCTCTGACTTCAAATGCCATGCTCCTTCTCATATATAGACAACCTTGTTTTTATAAAAATCGAAGTTCTTTTCTCTCTTGTTATACATAGTGCATGGTTTTGAATATGAAAAAATCTGATTCCTTATTAAATATGGAAAAATGGGGCAAATTTGGATCCTTTTCTCATTCTGCGATAAGGACACTAAGGGCCCAAATCTGATCAATGGCAAAAACAAAGCACCTGAATAATTGATAAAGTGGATTGTAAATCCAGAGGCTGTCAAAGTTGGGTCTGTTGGAGATGCTGGAGTCTCTCGGTTATTCATAACACCTGATGACTTGGTCTCAGTAATAAAAATTTCAGGGAATCTGACAAAAACAGTAATTTGCCATGCTATTTTGAGTTCATCACCACAAGTGACAGTCTGCAGTTACATCAGATCATTCACAGATGACATATATTTTTAGGGACATAATAATCAATCCAAGGTTTAAGTCTATTCTTACCAGAATATATATTTATTCCACATATTGGTTTTATTTGAGCATTTTCTGATATCTCACTTGTGATGATTCTGTTGTATACCAAATAGCATATTCAACTATGCGCTGTCAACGCTAACTACAGTGTGATGGAAAATGGAAAATCACCACAGGATTTAGAATTCTGTGCTCCTCTCTCTAGTGAGCTTGATCTTTTTCCCCCTGCACACCTCCCCATGTCTCAGCACCCCGGGCCTGGGTGCTCAGTGGAGAGTCCAGAGCACACTCCCGAGGTCCCTGCTCAGGCCCCGCTCCAACAGAGCAGGTGCTCAGAATGTAAAGAAGGGTCTGGGGTGGTGAATGGAGAAAGTGCTGGCTTAGAGGACTAGGAGGAATCCAATAATCATTTTCATATCTTCTTCTTTGTGGGAAGAAAAAAAATTTTTTGAGTGAAAGCAGATTTGGTGCATGAAAAAGAAATGACCTAGATGATGTTGTTTTCTTTTATCTACAAATAGTTTAGCTGAAGTAAGCTTTTTAGCTATTGACTCTGACGGATAAACTTGATTAGTCGTAGAGGGAGCACTATATGCAGTACTTGTGACAGAAACAGGAGTAAGGATGCCGCCACTATCACCCCAAAAATAGCATTCTGGCTGTGTTTAATGTGAAGAATAAATTAAAGCCTGGCAAACTGGAAATCCATAAATCCAACCTTTCCTTAATTACAGAATTTAGGACCTGCCTTATGTACATCATTCCTTCCCAATGAACTGAGATCTTGAATTTTTTAATTTTATGCTAATGTTTTTCTGGCTATGGAAAGCAGTTGAAATGACTTTTCAGTTGGCAATGCTTTTCAGGGAGCCATTTCATAGTTGTGGGGCTTTTTAAGAGAAGGTCTCCACCCTGTGACTTGAACAGTTTAGTAACTTTCATCGGAGGGTGAATGTGGGTGTTGGGTTTACTTGGAATGTTTTATTTTCATAAGGAGTCTTAGAGAAAATGCATTGCTTTTTCCAAATATTCTTTTAGCAGTATTCATACATTTGACAGAAAGTCAAAGACTTATTTTTGTGGTGCTAGAGAGTACATAGGAAAAAAAGGTACTGTTTCTATCCCCCAGGAGTTTATAGTTTAGGGAGGGAAACAATATAAAGAAATGCACTGATAAATAATCATAGCGGTACAAATATCATGAGAGTGAATAATAGCTGTATGTCATCTCCAAACTACTTGATAATACCTGGCCCATCAAGAAAGAGAGTGGGTCCATCTCCGTCAGCTGTACTTGAAAGGGCACAGGACTTAAATTCAGATGATCTGCATTTGAACCCTTCCACCTGCTGGCTGGGTGTGTTAGGCTCGTGTTCCCTCACACACAATGAGGATATCTGGTAAGCTGTCCTTGAAGGCTCATTTTGGCTCCGTCCACAATTGCAATACCTTGGCGTCTTTCTAGAATCTCATCTTGAGGGAGCTGTAGAGAAATTCTGATAAAGGTGAGGAGACAGAAACTTGGGGTATGTAATGCAGTGTTTTTCAAGCTATGAGTCCAGAGAGATGCTTCCAAGGCTGCTGCAGAGCTGTGGGGAGATGGGAAAGGACAGGATCGGGGGCCTTCAAGGTGCCTCTTGCACCGAATTCTGTCAGACGAACCCTGCCATGTCTGTCGATTACTCCAGCCTTGTAGGCAGAGTTCACCTAAAGAATTCCACTCAAAAAGGGAGCATTGTGATGGTAATAGATTAGTCTTTGGAATTAGATGTTTGTGGATTCCAAATAGTACTATACAACTTTAGTAAATTTTTATTCCCTGAGGCATAATCTATTTATAAAATGGTCCTCAAATATATACTGTTTGTTCCTGCAAGGCATATAAAGATTGCCTAGGAGAAAGGAGCTTACTGAGAAATATAACTTCATATTCTAATTATTAATAGTTGTAGTTAATGTGTAAAATTGTAAATGTATTATTAATATGTTTGTAAGTGCTATGATCATAACAGAATTCCTGGGTATATTTGAACAGAACCATTGGTACCAAATTCAGTACTTCCTTTTCTGCCACATCCCAAATTGCTTTTGAACTGTAGAAATTCTTATGGAAACTTAATTTTATCCTACTCTACAGTAGGATAAAATTAAGTTTCCATAAGAATAACATAACATAAGATAACAGTTCTTATCATGCTTCTGTTCTGCTAAATGGACTGACCTGACTACCCTTATAAGATACCAAATTATGTAAAGGAAAATAGAGCTGATAAAAGTAAGGTAGAAATGTTATGTGTACATACAGTAGTCAGATAAGGGCTGCATATATATTTGGTTTTTAAACACTTGGGGAAATTTGTATATTTCTCTCTTATTTTTCCATGTTTTATTTATGGGATGAGCACTGGATTTTTTCTTTCAGTTCAGCGTTATACTTTAGGATGTGTACTAATTTAATCACACTGATCAATTTTTTTCTTTTTATGATAATCAACAGCCTGTGCATATAGTTACTTGTAGTTTTGTCTTGTGGCCACCATACGTGACACATGGACAAGTCACCTGACTGAGACTATTATAATGTAGTGCGAGTAAGTCAACTTGAGGTTACAGGAAAAACATGGATCAGCCAATTTGACATTTTTGGACCCACCTTGACCTTACTCTAAAGAAGTCCATAAAATTGCAGTCAGTGTCTTAGATAACCTTTTTATGTGACAAACTCAACAGTGTATGTTTTCCATAATTTTTCAGATGTACAGCTAATGTTACATATTAATACTTTCACCAATAACACCTTCATAATTCAAGATATATAGAGAGGGGAGGTCAAAGGAACACTAGAATTACTGGTTAAAGTTACTAAAAATGTATATGGAATTTCTTCTATTTTTTAGAAAATTGAAATTGGCTCATTCTGTTATACATAAACCTGTCAGAAAAATCACAGTGAGTGAAGAATAAAAACTATTTATTATTCTTTCATTATTCATCAGTGTAGTTATTTTTAAAGTCACTTAAATATCTGATTGAAATTCAATTATATGTTGTGCTTAAAATGTTAAAATTTATAGTAGGTAAATAGAGTCTATTTTTAGCCTCAAAGTTAAGTGTATAAGCAAATAATACAGAATGATTTTTCTGGGTGCTATTCGATATTTGTTTTCCATTTTTGGCATTTTCTTTCTTTTGACCTAACCCAAAGATAAAAATGACAGGCATTTCTCACTTGGCATTTGAAAGACAAGAGCAATAAGAAACCCAGCAAAACTCCTGGAGAATATTCCTAGGGAAAATAAGCATATTGACATTCTTTGACTTCTGTATATTGATTTTTGGCTCCAGATGCTCCAAAGCCATTAAGAGTTTGAGTTAATCATTCTTGATTTTTTATTATCAGTCAGTTCCCTTATTCATAATGCTAAATAATAGCAGTACAACTTAGCTTTATTTATGTTCACTTTCAGTGCATGGTGAAAAATTCATAGTGTAGTATATTGAAATCTTTCAGGTAACAGATAAAATGTGTGGCCTTTAATGGGCCACATTTATTAGTTGATTCATTTAGGAGATTGATGTTCTAGTGAAAGAGTAAATCTTGAAAGCTTCGGAGGTGGTCCCAGGATGGTTTTAAACAACTACTGTGTTAAAAATACCAGCATCTCTTTCTATACAGACAATATGAAGGCTCTTGAAATATGTACATATGCTTAATTTTTGTTTAACTGACTGATGAAGCCAACCTAATTAGCTATGAAAGGAATGATTCTTTATTCCAATACTAGTGCCTACTTTCACTGAGAGTTTTTAAAATTTTGATAGAGTTTGATGCTATATATGATAATCTCTTCCATTATAGGTCTGTAGAGTACTGTGAATACAGTAGATATATAAAAATATCTAAATATGGAATCATTACCAAAATCTTAACCCAGAAGAAACATAGTGTATCAGGCAAAATGGTAATTTTATAATGACATCTGTGCACTTGCTCCTGAAACCCATAAATACTGTATGTTATGAAACATGGAGATGTAGGTGACAGTGAGGTTACTCTCTTAGTACTACTGCAATGAAAAATAGGAGACTGAGAAGTTTGTAAGAAAAACATAAACTTATCTTTTCATGGTCCTGAAGGCTAGCAGTCCAAGATCAGGGGACCAGACCAGTCATTTGTCTGGCAAAATGCATTCTTTGGAGGAAAACAACTGTCCTGTCCTGACAGAAGAGAACAGACTAGTGACGGTGCAGAAGTCTCATGGGAATCCTTTAACCGATTTCGCAGAATGGGGCCTTCAAGGTGAGGCCTGAGCCGCTCTTTGAGGACTCATCTCTGAATCCTGTCACATTGAGAACACATGAATTTTGTAGGAAACACATTCAAAAGTAGTCATTATTAATCAATTGATCTTAAAATAGAGATGTGATCTGGATTATCCAGCCAGGTCACGGTGATTACTTATTTCCTTACTTGTGCGGGGAAATATAAAAAGAAAGTGCAAAGACTCACCTACCATTTCTAGCTGTGAAGGGGGAGGAAGAAATTTAATTCCCCAAGGAACATGGACAATGTGGAAAATCCAGAAAGAGCACAGAGGCAAATCTACCCTAGAGCCTGCTGAAGGGATGCCCTGACATCTTGATTCACGTCTGTGACAACCATTTCCAGTGCTGTAAGATAAACATTCATATTGCTTTAAGGCATCAAACTTGTGGTAATTTATCAGAATGGCAATAAAAACTAATTCAGACAGCGCAAGACAACATCCTGGCGCCAGCTTTCCATGGCTGTGACAAAGTACTAGAGAAAATCAGCTTCCAAGGAGTAAAGATTTGTTTTGGCTCAAGGTTGCGGAGGTTTCCTTTGTTGGGCTCCACTGTTGGTTGCAGAAGTGGACATTGTTTTTGAGCATGTGCTGAGGCAGCAAGCATAGCAAAAGCACATGGTGGGGTCATGTGCTCACTTCTGGGTGTTCAGAAAATAAAAAGAAGAGAGGGAGGAAGACGGAGCTGGAGTCCTGATGATGCTGTCAGGGAACAGCCTGAGTGTCTTTTCCCCATGGGCTTAACGGTCTAAAGGTTTAATCACTTCGTAGTAGTGTCCTAGGCTGGTGACCAAGAGTTCCTCACATAAGCCTTTGGGGACATTAAAATCCAAACCACACCAAATGTCTGTTAAATCACATAGTCATGGAATGCCTATTAAATACTAATTTATTAAGCACAGTTTATTTTTAACTGTAGCATCTTTGGTTTAATTAAAATATCCTTCAGGAATCAAAATGAGAATTCTTCTTAAGTGTCTGCCCATTACCACAATAGTTACAAATATGATGTTTCTTCTAATTGTACTCAGAAGGCTTGGGCCTAATGCACCGAACAGTGTGCGGATACCCACGCATCTTCCCATGCTCACACACACATGCACTATTCATTTTCTACCTTGATACCAAATTCCTTAGTCATTGGAATGATGCTACATCAGGACTAGCCCTAGACATGAGCAGGATTTTGCTGCTTGAACAAGTTATTTGAGAGTTTAGAAAACACTTATTACATATAGATTGTGAAAATTTGAAATTCTGAAGCTTCGGCTTTACCAGTGAGCAAATTCAGGCTCAGGATGGCCCAGCTGACAGGTGGCAGAACTGGGATGAGAATCCACGTTTTCTGTTTCTCTTGATTTTTGTATTGTTTCTGTTATACCAGTGCTACACAATTTATATCCATATAGTCTACAACTAAAGTCACCATTGAGTCAAATGCAAGTAGGGCATTATGTGCAGATGGTCATAGTTAATATTTGGATATGTTCCCTGGGTAAATTATCTTAAGCTTTAGCATCAAGAAATTTAAGATGGGGCCAGGGAGTTAGCTCAGTTGTTCCGGCGCCTGTATTGCTAGCGCAAGGGCCCAGGTTCCATTCCCCGGTATCTACATACCATACTGGGTATGGAGACTCACGCCCAGCAGCAACCAGTGCCACATACCACAGTGCCGGGCATGGTGGCTCACACCTGTAATCCCGGCACTCGGGAGGCAGAGGCAGGAGGATTGCTGTGATGTGAGTTTGAGGCTGAGCTCTGGGCCGGCCTGAACCACAATGTGAGACCCTGTCTCAAAAAAAACCTTAAAAAAAAAAGAAATTTAAGATGAAGATGGAAAGTTTCATATTTAAGAGTAATCAAGAGCAGCATCTTTCATAGATCTTAGAAACATGAATGTATTAAAGACAAACTCCTGGGGCAAGCGTTGGGTGAGCGACAAGGCTTGTTCATTTAAGGCGGGGATGCTGGCCAGTGAGTGGGTCTGAAGGAGACTGAGTGTAGAACAGTCAGAAAACAGAAAATTTAACAGAAAGGGAAGCAGTTGCCACCTTATGGAATTTTTAGGGGCTGAGAGAGTGAAGTGGGCTTCTTGGGATGAGCAGAGGGAACATGAACCCTCTCCTCAGAAAGGACAGTGGACATGTCCTCAGACTTCGCCCAACCGAGGGAGGGATCAGACGCGGCATCCTGTCTTTGTTCTTTGAAGTTTCCTGCACTTCTACTACTGAGGCTCTGTTAGATGGCTCCCTGGCCACCCTCAGGGCTCCACTTCTGGCCTCACAGTTGCCATGGAAACTGCCTAGCATGATGAACTTTTTATGATAATAAGCACCGATTCATTAAGTCATGAAGAACAATGAGCTTATATACAACTTTGTTTACTAGCTCTGGTCTTCACTGTTGCATAGAGAAAAAGGTTTGCCCTCCTTCAGTTGCTAACCTAGCAACTGTCCTTTATGTTCCTAATTTTGGAGCCTTGGGTCAATCTTTGAAGCTCCCTGTGAGATCAGCCTTCCTGTGTCTGATGAGAGAGACTACAGGTTGTCAGAGAGTAATTGGAAGGATAACAGACTAATATTTGCAAATTCCATAGGGTTATTTGGAGCATAATAGGTGCTAAATAAAATTTAACTATGTTATTGCTACACTTCTTTTCCCAAAACCCTGCCGGGTATTTTGAAGAGATGTTTAGCTTAGTAGGGAAGAAAGCTCTAAGATTGTTAACATCTCGAAAGTGAGAAGAAAGAGGGAAAGAAACAGAAAGAGGGAAATGAAGCTGCTGCCTGAAGAGGAGACCGCTGAAGGAACTTGAAGGACCCCAAATCAAGGAAGAGGACAAAACAAGGGTCAGAGAAGAAAGGGCTGAGGGCTGGGGAGTTAGCTCAGTGGTTCCGGCGCCTGTTTTGCTAGTGCAAAGGCCTGGGTTCAGTTCCCCAGTAACCACATACAATACTGGGTGTGAAGACTCATGCCCAGCAGCAGTCAGTACCACATTCCACAGTGCCAGGTGTGGTGGCTCATGCCTGTAATCCCAGCACTCAGGAGGCAGAGGCAGGAGGATTGCTGTGATGATGTGAGCTTGACCCTGAGCTCAGAGCCAGCCTGAACTATAAAGCGAGACCCTGTCTTAAAGAAAAAAAAGGGCTGAAAGTCAAAGAGGAGGCTAGACAGAGAGTAGAAAAACCAGCGTTGTTTTATAAAAGTGATAATCAGGGAAATTGTGAAAGAAGATAGAAGAGAACACAGTGAGTGGTCAGAATCACCAGTTACTTTCTTCCGATTCATGGAAAGGCTTTCTAAGAGAGACCTTTGCTCTTCTGTGTGCTAGTGAAGATGAGGCCAGGATCTCTTTTCCTTTTGTAAAGATGCCCCTGAACAAGGGCATGATCTCTTTTCAGAAATCCCTTCCATTTGAAGTGCTGTTCCAGTACGATCAAACAGAGTCTGCTCGGTTTATGTCACTGGTATAACTTGAATGATGTACCTCACAGATGTACCATCTGGGGCCTGACCTAGACTCTCTGACTCCAAATCACCGTGTGTATATTTTCCCCTTTCCCATACTCATCACTTTTCCACACAAAAGTGTGCCTGAATCCAAAGACGTGCTAATGTGGAATAAAATACTATTGCCTAGACTTGCCTAATCAGATGAACATCTGGAAGCATGACTATCTGGAAAGTCCACTTTTTACCTCATTGTGATTATTTAAATCTGAAACTGTAGCACATAGAGATGACAGGGAAGCAAGTCATGCTAGTAAATGGGCAGTTCTGAGTATTTTATTTTCATCCTCCCAAAGAGTGAAGTGGAAGACTTTTGGTCCAGATTCTTAGAAAACTTACCTGTTTTTTGGAGCTGTGATTGTAGCTAGTGATGGCGATTTTATGGGTAAGCTCTGGTGCATCTTGTCAGCCCTCACATGGTGCTTCTCTCTACAGCATCTCTGCTAGGTTTTCCTAGCAACCTTACTGGCTGTTCCTTCCCAGCTCCGTGCTGGACCTGGAAATATGAATTGTAATCACACTGTGCAACAGTCAGCTGTTGAACAGTTCTGAATTCCCTATGTCCCAGGAAAGAACCGGAAATGGAGGCAAGGTATTTGCCTAAAGTCAGTTTCACTTGGAGCATCTCTTGGGGTATCAGTTTGCTTATCTGTCTGTAGAGTCAGAATGGAGTTGATCTCAGAAGTCAGCCTGAGCTTAATCAGTGTACGTGTGATCCTCTGGTGCTTAGAACTTTTTTTGGGGGGGGCTTAGATTCCAGATACTCACATAGAAATGAAGTGGATAAACAGATGGTGATGATGGTGATTAGCTAGGAATTTTTTATTTTGTGACCTGAAGTTGAGTAGTCATAATTTTTATCATATCTAATACTGCAGCATTAAAGTGTTACCATGATGTCAAAACAATTCATAAGGCAAAGGCCTCATGGGGTATTCTATGTAACAGCAAAACATCACTGAAATATTAGGGCAGAGATTTACAGTAATTGCATTTGTGCTTCCTTTGTTAAATAATATTCCCTCTGAGATGATTCCTGCCAAATTGTTTGGCTTCTTTCCCAATTTAATTGTTAGTAAAATCAGAATTATCCCAGAAAGTGAAATTAGGAAGATTCTCTTATAGGAAAAACTTTTACCTAAAATTACTGATCTAGGGAACAGGGGAGAGAGTAGGATGAGGCTGTGGTGGAACAGCAGTCAGGGCCGGCTGCTGCCATTCATTTTGGAGTGTTGATAAGGGACTTGACCGCTGAAGTCAGTTCTCCTCACATTTTATTTACTTCTTTCATCTGTCTTGCAAAGCAGATTTGGAAGAGAAAGCAGCAGCTGCATCCTCCATAGTGAATTGCTGTGCTTCTTCAGCAGGAGCAGAAATTCTGTTTGCATTCCTTCAACTGCTTTTAATCCCCTCCCCCCCCCGCCCATAATACCAAGTTACTGTTTGCCTGTGGGCTGGAGTGGCTGAAAGGAAACAAGAAGACGTTTTCTCGGGGCAGCCGTGGTGGACCACATGAGTCTCTCTCTGTGTAAATCAGAAGACATTTAGCTGGACAGTTCTCTTCTCTGCTCCTTAGTGCTGTTTGGGGTATGGAAGGGACTCCTGACGCACCGAAAAGAGAGTCAACTTGGATCCCACACAGTGGGCTGCTTTCAGAATTCTCTTGATCCACCTTGGTGAATCCCACCTGAAGCTGTCTCAACTCCGTGAACTGCAGTATGACCCTCTGTATAACTGAAATTATAATGCTGTACTCTTGAGCAAGTACAGTCTTTGTAGGGTCTAATGAAAGTGTCCATTTATATAAAAGTCATGAAGAACTTCAAGACTGTAACTGTAGACTGTTAGATCAGGCATGGGAATCCTTCAGAGCGTGGGCCCTGCGTGCCTACACTTCCGGCGTGCTATGGCTGGCCTGGCTGTTTAGTTGTTTGTCTCTGCTCTGTCAGATAGTGTCTCCTGTTAATCTGTTTGTCTCGGGGGAGCTGATCCCTGGATACTGCATTCTCAGTGGCTGGCTGCTCAGAAGATTTAATCATTGGGAGGCAAAGGTTGGAAGGTGGGGGGGAGGGATAAACCAGAATCTTGGTGTCTGTCTCTGTGTCTGTCTCATCTCCACCCAGCTCATCTTCCTCCCTCTTTCTTTCCTTTGGAGAAGTATCTTCAGTTGTGACTATTCTCCTGTCTGGGCTGCCACTTCTCAAACAGGCCATCTTCTGTGCTTCTGTGGTCCTACTTTGTTTTTATGAGACAGGGCCTCAGTAAGTAGTTCAGTCTGGGCTTGAACTCACTATGTAGCCCAGGCTGGCCTGAAACTCATAGCAATCCTTCTGCCTCAGCTTCCTGAGTGTATAGAATACAGTTGTGTACTATCATGCCT